>JAVJIF010016466.1:0-98243 GCA_038442645.1 Agave tequilana
CACGCGAGGCTGAAGGGTGTTGGTAGAATTCTGCTTCTGGTTCCTGCTTCGAAACCTTGGTCATGGAGACCTTTCTATACTTCCGTGCTCGAAGCATTAGACCACCCCCAGAGAGGACTTCTTCAAATCTTGCTTGGTCGAATTGAACGACCAGGTTCTCAAAAGTGAAGGACTTGGACTGCGGGCGTGCTTCCTTGTTGCGCCAGAGAACCGCAGTAGGTTCGCAGAGAACTTTTCTGTTTCCGCAGAGACTTTTCTTGAAGATTTAGCCAGAGAGGCTCTGGCTGCACCGGCTTTTCTGAATTCAGAGTTAGACCCGAAGGTCTGTTCGTCGCATTGCGACACTTGATTCTCGGCAGTGGAGAATTTCTTCCCCAGCGGAGTCGCCATCTTGTTTTCCATTATAATTTTGCAAAGGGAAAACTTACAATAAAAGTTGAGGAGCTAAATTACAAGTATTCTAAAAGATTACAAGTAGATCTCCTCAGAGATTCTGGAGAAGTGTGCCGATAAGAGTCTGGTCAGCGCGCGACCACTTTGTCCCTTTGACGATGCGAGCGATGAGATTCCCTTCTCGCCTGGTTCGGGGAATCAGAGAATAAAGGGTTGGTAGAAACCCTCTTGCTACTTCTCAAAACTGCCTTCGCTTAGGAATTCCTTCTCGCCTGGTTCCGAAAATTCCTTTAGAAGAAGGTATTAGGGTATCAGCACCCTGATTAGAGAAGCAATTCTCTATAAAGTCTCTGAATTCAAGAACGCACGGTGCGTTGTGAAGAAGTCTCTGCTTGTGGAGTCTTCTCTCTTGCGTCTGTGCATGGTTCGTGGTCTTTGGTCTCTGTGTTTCTTGTGCACCTGGTGGGCTATTTATAAGGAGAGCAAAGGGTATAACCGTCCCTTGAAGATATGAAAACAGATGAATCAAATCTGTTTTAAATCTAGAAAGTAGCCTTGCTGTGAGGCTAGGATCAGCTTTGCGAAGCTAGAAGTAGCAGGTCGTTGATCCTCTTGATCTGTTTTGATCCTTTCCATATTGTTGGAGGATTTCCCCTGATCTTCTTACTCGTTTTAAGAGAGTCAAGAGATGTGGCAATCAACTGCCGAATTTGATCTCCGATTTGATCTTAATTAGATTTGATCTGATTAGATTTGATCTCATCCGGAGATTTGATGGTCAAAGGTTGACCATAGAAGACCAGCAGCGGCGCTACCCGCTTTGAACTCACAGCGGAGCTGGAGGCAGTTTCTGGCGAAGTCCAAATAAAGCTCTTCGGCGGAGCTAGGTGTCGTTTGTGGCGAAGCTACCGTATACCCTTCTGCGCGGTTGTGTATGGCTTCAAGCGAAGTTAATTTCTCTGCGAAGTTGCGTTTTAGCAATTCAGGCGAAGCTATGAGTTAGCTTCTTGGCGGAGCTTGAATAGCTTCAAGGTGAAGTTGGATGATCTTAGCCTCTCAAGCGAGGCTATCCCTTGGGCTTATGTGATGCTAAGTGCTAGCATTTTAGACTTGCTGAGGTCTGTTCAGAAAACAATCCGGGTTCACTGTCTGCTTGCTGGATCAGTGGAGTCCAAGTTGCTTCCCTATCCCTCGGAGATGGTGAAAACTAGTCTTCAGCTCGCCTGTCACTTGTCTTTTGTAAATGTCAACAAGTTTAGACATTGTTCGGACAAATAAGAATCTTGTCTTTTTAAGTGTCAACAAATGCACATATTTTAGAGCACAAATTTTTTTATGCTAAGCTTAATTTAATCTAAATTTTAATTGGTATCTTTACAAGTTTAGACATTGATTTCAAAAGGTATTTTTTTAGTATCAAGATGTCTTCATGTTTCACCTTCAATTGGTATCCAAATCTATTATTGGTATCTTAAAAATTTTATTTATTTATAAGTGGTACCAATATTTGTTTTGTCAACTTAATTTGATTTCATTGGATCATAATTCATTTTGTTGACTTCAAAAAATTTTAAAATTTTTCAAAATTTACTTGATATATATTGCCTATATGCAAGGGAAGCTTAACATCTCCTCTATATATAGATTCATGTCGAGTGTATTTTACATATTGAGGAGCTTAACCTCTCTTTTTTATGTGGACACGTGTGTCAGGGGAACTTAACATCTCTGTCTATATATTATATATTATGCTTATGTGGGTTAGAGTTTAATCATCCCTTCTCCATATAATGCATGTATGCAGTGGGAGCTAACTTAACGTCTCTCCTCTTCATGAATTTATATCGCATATACCTTTATATTGTTTGTATATCTTCACCCCTTTGTTGATGAATTGACAAAAAGGGAGAGAAGAATTTAGAGAGTTTATATATGCATGTTTAATATTTGTTGTTTATGCATATATATTTATTTTTAGTTTAAGTGCTTTCATTGAATATCTTTATGTTTTTACTATGCATGAGTTAAGGGGGAGCTTCTATGAATCTTATCTTTAATCCATGCATATATAACTCCATGAGTTTTATCATCATAAAAAAGGAGAAGATTTTGGCCAAAGGCCCATCACTCTAGCTTTGATGATGATTAACTCATGTAGTTATAATACTAATGATCTTGTGTTTATTAAGTTTCAGATATTTATCAAGATCTTAATCAGTATTATCTTCAACTAAAGATTCGAAGTCAAGTTTTAAAGCTAGCACGTATTGATTCAAGAGCTCGTGCTTTAAGATCGCATTAAGTTCTCAACGAGGAGTCTAGCTCATGGATCAAGGTTTGGACCAAGTCATGATGGAGAAGAAGATTTCAAGAGAAGATTTTTAAAATTTGTGTCAGTTTTGTAGGTATTAAGATTTTGTTTTAGATAAAATATAAAGGATAGATTAGTTGTGGATTGCTCAAGCTCATATACACACACACAAAATTTATATGTGTTTTCATAAGAAATAGTTTTAATTTTCGAAAATACCGTTTTGATTTGAGCTTCAAAGAACATATTTATTGGTTTATGAATAGAGTTCATCAAAATAAGTTTATATGGTTATATGTGCATTGGATTTCTTCTATACACATGATGCTTCATATATTTAGAAAACCTTAGTTTGATGTTTCTATATCATATGTTAAAGTTTTGTTAAAGTCAAAACTTTATTTAGAGCTTATTGTCAAAAACAAAGATATTCATTTTATGTGTATTGGATCATATCCATACACACTATGCTTCAAAATTGTTTAAAATATCTTATTTTTATATTTGAACAAGTTTTTGAAAAAAAATCCAGTTTTCATTTTAAAAGTCTAGTTTTGAAAAATACAGATTTGGTTTAAGGCTAATTTCTATATCACAAAAATAGTTCAAATTGTTTGTAACATGTGATTGAATTTTGATCACACATACTTGTACTTCAAAATATTTCAATGAACTTATTTTTGTGAATTTTTATGGAATTTAAATAAAATTTTAGGGTTTTAAAAAGACCAAGTTTCAATCCTTTAAACCCTTATTTTGGGTTTTTGGCGGTCGACCAACCAGTCGACCGAACCAGGGGTCGGTTGACCGAGCGGTCAATCGATGTGCAGTGAACGTGCAAATTGGCTTGGCTTGAGGGCCGTCGAGCAGATTGTCGACCGATCCAGAGAGCTTGCTCTCTGGATCTGGCCCCGTTTGGCCGATGCGGTCGACGACCAGAGAGACAACTCTCTAGTTTTGGCCTCGGTCGACGGTGCAATCGACCGATTGGTCTTTGACCTGTGCGGTCGACTAGGCGGTCGACGGCAACTCCAATGGTCATAAATATGATCGTTGGCTGGTCCACTGGCCGGTCGACCGATAGGTCTGTTTGGCCAGCAAACTGAGCCCAACGGCTAGTTTCTGAACCCTATAAAGGGAGTACTCCTGGCCAGTTTTGGACAAGATTTTGGAGAAGTTCTAGAGCCAGTTTTTCCCATCTCTTAGAGTTTTTCTCCACATATTTTTGAGCTAAAACTTCATATCAGAAAGACAGTTTTTAAAGAGTGATTATCTTGATCTTTCAAGGAAGTTTTCTTGAGTTTTTCACTACAAATTCTATCTTATTTTTCTCATACAAACTTGAGCTTTCCATTGCTTTATCCATTTTTTAGGGGATTTGTTGTGAGAGTGTTTTCGGTGATCAAGAGAAGAAGATCACCAAGTGTTCCACCCCCTTGTATTGCGAATTTGTAAAGGTGCGGCCTCGGCAAGCTAGTGTGCTTGCGTGTGTTATTCTTGCAGGAACAAGTGAGAGACTTGCAGGTCTAAGAGTTCTTGAGGAAGTTCATTATAGGTGTTGCGGTGATTAGTGATTGAGGCAAGACCTGCACACAAAATAAAGAATTTCAGACTTAAGAATATAAGATGTGCAAGTGCTCAATTCTACCGCGATAGCAAGTGGCTATGCGGGTCGTGATCCACAAGGAGGATTTGCGATAGAAGCGTTCAAGGTTTTTTTATTGAAATCTTAATGAAGAAAAATGAAAGTTCTTCTTTGTTTTAAGAAATGAAAATGAAAAAGAAAGAGTTAGGTTAAAGTTAAAAAGAAAGCGATAAATGGAGAAGGTGGAGAAAATCAGAAAATGACTATGTACAAATGAATGGAAAAGAATGAAAAAAGATTTGGAAGATGTGGTGAAAGAAATCATGTGGTGATCTAAACTAAGAAATAAAGAAAAGAAAGAAGATTAAAGAAGTACTCACCTAGTTTGGTTGATGACTTACCTGGAACCCTTGCATGTTCTACCTTGCTTCGGAGGCATTCAACGCATAAGTCATAGGATCGAGCTCAGTCCCCGTTCGCATTATATCATCAAGCCGAGTAAGAATGAAGTGATATGGATCTTAAGGAGGAGAACATCTTCATGAAGTATCGTTGGCACTCACAAAAACGTTGTTATACTTATGCTTCTGGATTCACTTGCATTCTCATCAAAACCAAAAGAGGTGAAGTAGAAAGAGGAGAAGGAAAAAAAAAAGTAAAGAGACGAACATAAAAAAAGTATTTACCTTTATTGCTTGCAGAAACAATGGAAGAAAGGAGGAGGGTACATCGGTGTCACTCTCAACATAAGCCTCTCTCTCTTACTTACATGAATCTTCATCTAAACTAAGCTTACATACAAATTAAAATTACATAAAAAGAAAAGAAAAACCTAAACTACAAAGAATGAAAACTAGACTAAATTCATATCTCTGCATGGTCATCCCTTTTTTCTCAGCTGAAACAATGTTTATAGGCAAAACCCACACGAGGAGAATTCCGGGAAGATTGGGGGAGCAAACGCTCCCCCAACAACCTTCAAACAGCCGCGGAAATGCGGCTTTGGCCACGTTTCCGCGGCCAAGGTGTGGCCAGGTGGCCACACCTGTTGGTGGGTCTCCATGGTTTTTCCTTCTGCTTTTATCATCAGTTGGTTTTCTCGTTTGAGTCCAGGATTGTGACGAAATGGCCTTTGAATCTTGGCTTTAACCAATCGATTCTGAGAGGATTCTTCTCAACTGGTTTTCAACCTCTTGATTTTGCCCTGATTCACTGAGCTTGAATTAATTCTGATTTAATTCAGAATTTTGGTGGCTTTTGGGCTCATTTCTCTTCATCTCCTTAAGGAATGGGCCTGCAAATAAAATAAACATTTAAGTAGGACAATGCAGATTTTATTCTATAATAAGTATGGAAATATGATACTAAATATGCAACATTAGCGACCAATTACACCCCAATACCTATCTTTGCTTGTCCTCCAGCAAAACAACTAAACTATACTAAGGATTATTAGACCACTTTCGCAGGTCACGCGATTGCACTGAGCATGTGCAACAAGCCGTTAAACCTCTAGGTTCCCCTTAGAGGACGAGTTTTGTCTCGTGAGGGTTTTCAGCAGATTGCACCCACAAAATCCATAAAGAAAGAGAAACAAAGAGTTAGTATTTTCGAAAAGCATTTTGAAAGAGAAAAATATTTGAAATATAATTGTAAAATCTAAGCAATCTATAAGTTATAGGAAAACCGAATTTTCATTCTTACACTTAGTCTCTATTCAAAATTTGTTATTAATCAAAGTAAGGAGTCAAATTGTACTTCTCATCTAGTCTATTACTTTACCCTAAGTCATATGCACCTTGTGACTGTGAAAATTTAGACTAAGGGTTCATTAACTCTAACTCTTATGCCTTATATATATATATATATATATATATATTATATATATATATATATATATATATATATATATATATAATATATATATATATATATATACATACTTTTTTGGTGGTATTATTCTTTAGTTCTTAGGCTTTCTAATCTGCTCATGTAACGAGCCTTTAATCGATGACTCCCAAACCAAACGGTCTTAGGGCACCGGTGAGAAAACAACCCAAGGACTTAAGGACTCGAGCAAAATAGGTCACAAAACTAAGGATTTTATTATATGAACCCCTTTTAGGCGTGAATACTTATACTTTATTAGGCACAAATACCCAGCTTAATCAGAGGTTTTTTATTTTTTTATATTTTTTTCAAACTTATCTAATCATCATTCGCATAAATACTAAGGCTTGCTTAGGCCAAAGCACTAGCTAATCAATAATTAGATTTGTTTATATATTTTTTTCTTTTTTTCTTTTTATTTTTATATAAGGCATAAGAATCTTTGTTTTTGAACCTAAGTGTGTAAGTGTATGAAGTGTGCATATTTCATCAACGTAAAGATCAAGACTAAATTACTTTGACAAATTTTCTTCCTAACCCTAAAAATTAAACAAATAATCTTATTTTGACCAAGTATAAGAAATTCTAATTTGGATTTTCCTATTCCTTAAAATTGACTTAATTTCTTACAAAAAATATGTCAAAATATTGCTTCTATTTTCAAAAAGTTTTTAAAAGTAAAGAAAATGTTAATTTTTTTTAATAAAAAGAAAAACCTAAGTTATGTTAGAACCCTCCCCCACACCTATCTCATGCATTGTCCTCAATGTATGAATTAATGCATAGATGCATGAAAAAGAAGAAAGGGAAGGAAAATGTTACCTTAAGGTGGTGGTTCCGGTGGTGGTGGTCTGATTGGTCCACGAAATGCGGCTCAATCGACTTTTTGTGGAGTTCAGAGGAACCCACCAGAAATTTCTTTAATATAACCCATTAGAATGATGTATCCATAAAGGTTTTGTTAAATATTTGTCCCCATCTAATTTCCAAATTCCATAATTAATTTCGGAGTCAAATTTGTCAACCACCTTGTCCCAAAATGGAGTATGAAATGTTAGAATGATTGACTTGGATTCAGGAAGTATAGGAACTAATACCGACTCAGGAAGGTGACTTAAGTCAAGTAAAGGCTCAGGAGTCGAGATTGGTTCAGGAAGTGGGTCCAAGTCAAGAAAGTGAAACTCAAGTCCACATTTATTTTCCAACAATGGAAGTGACTTAATATTTGTGATTCAAGTTCAGGAATGATAGGTGGGGGAATCAAAACTGACTCTAAAATATTACTCAGCTTGGTAACAAAATAGGAGTCAATATGATTCAGAAAGTTGAACTGGATCACAGATTTGAGAATCTAGGTCACTATCTCATTGAGTTCAATATCAAAAAAATGAGAACTTGCCAATTTGTCAATAGGATTTTCAAAAGTGTAAAATTAGTCAAGTTCAATATGATCATCAAGAATGGGTGATTCAATTTCATGATGAATTGGCACAGGATTCAATGTTGACTCAGGAAAAAGATTGAAATCAGGTGAAGACACCGGAGTCATTATTGAATCAGGAAGTAAAATTGAATCACTAAGTTGAGATTCATGATCATATTCATTTTCAAGTTCGATTTCAGGAAAAGGATAACTTGCCAAACTGTCAATATTCTTTTCAAAATTTAGAGTTTGGGCAAGTTCAAATGATTGTTC
Source organism: Agave tequilana (assembly GCA_038442645.1). Classification (NCBI taxonomy): domain Eukaryota; kingdom Viridiplantae; phylum Streptophyta; class Magnoliopsida; order Asparagales; family Asparagaceae; genus Agave; species Agave tequilana. The sequence continues at coordinate 7,876 of JAVJIF010016466.1, forward strand.
TGAAATGGAACCTTGATTTCAAAAACAACCTGACTCATCAGCTCTAACAAGATGGTTAGTGACATCAGAACTGGTCAAACGGTGGGAACGTAGAGATTGGACCTCATATCTATGTCACGATTACGAGCGTTTTGAGCCTGAGTCATGGCTTCAAGCATCTTTTCATAGTTGATAGGTTCATTGTTTGATGAAAAGATGAAGTTTGTCATGGAATTGGTGGTGAAATTGTGAGTCCATCAGATTTTGGGATTTGTGTTTGGACTCACGCATACTCATTTCAAAATTAATAGCTTTCTATTTTGGACTGATGGAACTAAGTATGAATCTTGGAATATTGTGGACAAGGTGGAGAAGGAGGACAAGTGGTTGAAAATTGGACTCAGGGGAGGTGAAGCCCCACTGACTCTGTAAAGAGTTGAAATCATTCTAGAAATTATAGTTATTAGATTGGGGGCATGGGTATATTGATTCGGATAAGACCAATTCGGCACACTAGGTTGGTTAAAATTATGATATGCCAGGTTGGTAATATCCGAAAATGAAGTCGGTGTGTAATATGGATTACTATAAAGTTGAAAAAATTGTTATTATAAGCCATATCACACAATAGAATACAAACAAAGAGAAAGAAAAAAACAAACAATAAGCAAACAAATAAGAAAAAATTCTAAACTAAGTTAGGGTAGACCTATGACCTAGACGACTCCTAACTGGTTAGACTGTCCACGGGAGGTAGAATGCAGTCTTTGACCACAAGCTAATCAGCCAGGTCAGGGCAAAGTTGGTGGGAGGTTTTCCATTAAAGACGTTCCTTAATTAAATAACCACCAACCTTCGGGCTTTCGGCCCTTAATCCCTTTCCTAGACACTGATTTGGCAGGAGTCAACTTCCAACACCTTTTCCACTTAGGATAATCTCCTAATTGAGTCCGAGATGTCCCTAGGGCCAACGTCTACTCATTTTTAGTTAGGCTCGGGTTAGTGAGTGCTTGGAATCTGATTTTTGGGCCAAGGAAGGGTGATTAACTCCCCACCTTATCTTGTTATGGGTTGGTGCCCTTAATATTAGTTTGTGCAAGTGTACAAGATATGTAAACAAGATTCACTCAAAGCGATATAAATCAACCAAGAAATGAGTCCTATTCTAGATGCAATGCGAACGTACCTTGCTCCAACACTCTTCAATAGTAAAATAAATGAATTGAAAAGACACGTGCCTAAAATGCAAACGCCTAATCAATTTTTTATCTTTTTTAATAAGTATTTTACTGTGGTTTATTAGCAGGCTTTTGGTGATGGCATATAAGAAATAAAGTTGTAGAAAACTAGAATTTTGTAAAGCAAGCAGCCCTGCAAAAAAAAACAGTTAGTAGTGAACTCCTCCTTGCCGCGGAAACGCGGCTAAAGCCAGCAAACGCGGCAATTCAGAGGGTACTTGATCTCTGTTTTCTGGAACAGAGGCCCAAGACTAGTTATATGTTTCTGCAATCCTTTGTCTGCTTTACTTGCCCTATAATCTGCAACAGAGAAGAAAATTCGTTTTAGTTCTAAAAATTCAGTAAAAATCAGATTTCAATAAAAACCGTTACCCTCCCCGGCAACGGCACCAAAAATTTGATTGAGGCAAGACCTGCACACAAAATAAAGAATTTCAGATTTAAGAATAAAGATGTGCAAGTGCTCAATTCTACCGCGATAGCAAGTGGCTATGCCGGTCGTGATCCACAAGGAGGGTTTGCGATAGAAGCGTTCAAGGTTTTTTTTATTGAAATCTTAATGAAGAAAAACGAAAGTTCTTCTTTGTTTAAGAAATGAAAATGAAAAAGAAAGAGTTAGGTTAAAGTTAAAAAGAAAGCGATAGATGGAGAAGGTGGAGAAAATCAGAAAATGACTATGTACAAATGAATTGGAAAAGAATGAAAAAAGATTTGAAAGATGTGGTGAAAGAAATCGTGTTGGCGATCTAAACTAAGAAATAAAAGAAAAGAAAGAAGATTAAAGAAGTACTCACCTAGTTTGGTTGATGACTTACCTGGAACCCTTGCATGTTCTACCTTGCTTCGGAGGCGTTCAACGCATAAGTCATAGGATCGAGCTCAGTCCCCGTTCGCATTATATCATCAAGCCGAGCAAGAATGAAGTGATACGGATCTTAAGGAGGAGAAACATCTTCATGAATTATCGTTGGCACTCACAAAAACGTTGTTATACTAATGCTTCTGGATTCACTTGCATTCTCATCAAAACCAAAGAGGTGAAGTAGAAAGAGGAGAAGGAAAAAGAAAACAAAAGTAAAGAGACGAACATAAAAAAAGTATTTACCTTTATTGCTTGCAGAAATAATGGAAGAAAGGAGGAGGGTACAACCTCTCTCTCTTACTTACATGAATCTTCATCTAAACTAAGCTTACATACAAATTAAAATTACATAAAAAAGAAAAGAAAAACTAAACTACGAAGAATGAAAACTAGACTAAATCCTATCTCTGCATGGTCGTCCCTTTTTTCTCAGCTGAAACCAATATTTATAGGCAAAACCCACACGAGGAGAATCTCGGGAAGATTGAGGGAGCAAACGCTCCCCAACAACCTTCAAACAGCCGCAGAAACGCGGCTTTGGCCGCATTTCTGCGGCCAGGGTGTGGCCAGGTGGCCACACCCTGTTGGTGGGTCTCCATGGTTTTTCCTTCTGCTTTTATCATCAGTTGGTTTTCTCATTTGAGTCCGGGATTGTGACGAAATAGCCTTTGATTCTTGGCTTTAACCAATCGATTCTGAGAGGATTCTTCTCAACCGGTTTTCAACCTCTTGATTTTGCCCTGATTCACTGAGCTCGAATTAATTCTGATTTAATTCAGAATTTTGGTGGGCTTTTGGGCTCATTTCTCTTCATCTCCTTAAGGAATGGGCCTGCAAATAAATTAAACATTTAATTAGGACAATGTAGATTTTATTCTATAATAAGTATGAAAATATGATACTAAATATGCAACATTAGCGACCAATCAATTAGTCTCTAAAATTGCATATTTCATATAACATCTTCACATTTATTTAATATTAAATTCTGTTAATAATACCACTCTTGCATGTTTCTAGGTCCATGACATGAAATGAAGAAGAAGACCTAAAATCACTATTTAATTGGTGATTAAAACCTACAAAGATAGCTATTAACTTTGGAGGGTGATTTCGTCAAAACCGTGGCCCAAATCCAGAAATCAGAACGTATAGCCGACAGGGGACAAGAGAGGAGCGTGCAGAAGGCATGCCGCGCGCGGGATCTTGTGTGGAGCCGCGTACTAAGATTTGACGCGCGGCTCCGTACAGTCCCTCTGTGCCCCCTTTCGCCTATAAATACCATGGGATTTCTAGAGCAGGGGAAAGGAGAAGTTTTGAGGAGTTTTAATGTAGTTTTAGAGTAGTTTTCTTCTTAGGGTAGTTTCGGTTAGTTTTTCTTCTTCCTCCTTTGTATTTTTCATTTCTTATAGATCTTGTAATAGGAAAGAGAGTAGTACATAGGTGGAAAGTAAGAGTTTTTATAAGGAAGGTGACAATCTATGAAAGGTTCTCTCTTATCTCTCTTTGTTTTCTTCTCTCTAACTCCTTTTACATGCTTAGCTAATTTTCTCTCATGGCAACTAACTACTAACCACTAACTTACTAACTTCTTACTTGATAATCCACATAAATCTAATAGTCTCTACTTGGCCTTGCTCTTGTAAGAGCCATTGATGGCTCATGATGATTGATAACACCTAACATCCTAACTCTCTAACAAGCTAACATTCCTTTATTCCATGCTTACTCTTGTTTAGTTTTGATGGTTTATGTGTAGCTTGCACTTGTTTTGTTGAGTTCCGGTGTGAAAGTTAACATATGGGTATGCTTTGAAACGCTCTTTAACCAAGAACTAGTGATGGCCAAAGATACATATGAGGCAACTATCACTAAGAGGTTAACATGGTTAGTAGAGCCATAGTAGTTAGTAGCCATGAGTTTCTTCTCTCTTTTTACTTTATTTTGGATATATCTCAAAAATCACAAATACATTCTTTTCTAAGTTTCCCACTTCTTCGTATTTCACCGTACTCTTCTCTTTTCATTCTTTCTTTTCTTTTCTTTTCATTCTTTAAAACATAGAGGAATTGTTAACACACACGTTAATAGACTAGTAAAGTTTCTATCGCTTCCCGTCCCTGTGAATTCGACCCGTTTAGCCTCTATGCTATAACGGAAGTATCAAGGAAGCCAAAACACGCACTTTTAACTCTTGATTTCAAAAACATACACTTTTTGTGCACGATTTTTCCCCGATCATGTGGCACCGAGCAATCCTACGAGATCGATTATAGCGGAAATCCTTCATAGTATTAAAGGCGGTGACATAGAGCAAGTGTGCTCGAACCTTGAAATAAATCTCCCGTGTTTGCGATTGCTTATCTCTCTTCCTCTCACTTGTGTTTATCTCTTGCAGGCTATTTTTGTTATATCTTTTACATGTTTGATATTCCTTGTACTTCACTTATATATTTGCTTGGGATTGTTTGCGCACACTAGTGTTCAACCAAGAGAGCCAAAGTGGCACCTCAACTCTTAATCTAGAGGAATCTTGAGGAGATAGTCCAGAGCCTTTCACCGGGAATTCGGCTACACTCTTTAGTTATACTTGGTGTGTTAGCCTAATAGTTTTTAGGTTGCATAATTAGTTTTAATTTTACATTAATTTTGCATTTGATTAGCTTGTCACCTATTCACCCCCCCTCTAGGTGACTTACAAAACCGTCAAGGCAATTAAGCAATCATAGAACAAACACAAGTTTTTTAAAAGAGTAACTTCAGCTGTAAGTTCAAAATCCAATTCCATCCTCATGTGCCTTCAAGACCACTCGCTACAAGAAAGGCTTACAATTAGTCATTCAAATGATTCAATTGGGTGTTTTTCATAAAATCGATCAAGATGAGAACTAGATAGGAGAGATCAGTGAGCCCAGAAGGAGGGAAATTAGCTAGTGATTGCAAAAAACAAAAAACAAAAAAATGAATAAAAAGCATCAACATACTAGATAGATTGAGTAGAGTTGATCAAACAAGGTGAATCTCCTTTGATGTCAGTTCAATGGTGAATTACCCACTATTTTCCTCTCTAACACTTGTTGCTGAACTGAACTATAAAGCAAAAAATGAGATACAACTTCTCATAACTATCTAATAATGATCCTAAACACTAAGAATAAAGTAAAATTTTAATCCTAGTCTTTGTCCTGTTGAACTCTGAAAAATGCAGTATTTATAGCTAAAAAGGGATAGGGGAGAGCATCTGAAGATAGGGGAACGTCAGAAGATAGGGGGAGCAAACACTCCCCTTTCTCTCTAACAAAGTGGCCTGGATGTGGCCAGGTGGCCACATCCAGGGAGTGCGAGTCTCTGATTTGATGATATCTTTTTTGTCCAACTAAAATTTTAATTAATCTGATCTTCGTTGATCTTCTTTGCGTCTCCATTTAACCAAATAGATCTCTCAAAATCTGATTTAACCGAACTGGATCTGGACTATCTTCAGCTAACCAACTAGATCTAGTTAAATTTGATTTTAACTATTATAATTTGGTTTAACTTCTCCCTCTTAATTAAGACAAGCTTGCAAATTAAGATATGGTTATTAGCAGGATTTAGTACAAAACAGATTCAGGAGTTTAGTAATAAATATGCAATAAACATGCAATAAACGTGTACAATCACACCCACACACCTATCTATTGCTCATCCTCAATCAAAAGCTCAAAAGACCAAGAAATTATTGGGCCACTTTAACAGGTTACGCAACTCCTCTGAGCGCGTAACAAGCCTTTAAATCTCTAGGTTAGCCCTAGAGGACGAGTCTTGTTTGCTGAAGGTTTTCAGTGAATTGCACCCATAAAATCCGGTGAAAGAAATAATAGACAAGAAAAGACTGAGATAAAAGGAAAAATTAAAAATAAATAAAGATAACTAAAAAATGAAGAAAAGAAAAAGAAAAGAGATTTTTTTATTTTTATTATGTCTCAACAAGTAGTCATTAGTAATTAAATTCATAAGTTTCCAACAAATTTGCTCATAATCAAGTTCAATCATAAAATCAAGAAATCTAATCATCTTCCCTCAAAGATTTAAATTTATATTATTTCCACACCAATCCTTCCTTCCAATCCTATGCAACTTTGTGTAAGTTAAAAATAGTCTAAGCTTGGGAATATTTGATTCAAACTTCACCTTTTTTTAATACATAAATAATTTTTTATATATATTTTTTGAGAAGTTTGAAGTATAACCACTTCATTGTCCTTTAAGCGTTTTTCTCTTTTTTTTAAATATGTATAACTCATCTATTTTTTTTTTTGTAAATATCAAGGCTTCTTGAGGCCCTAATACCTAACAATTGATTATTAGATGTGCTAATACATATTATATATATATATATATATATATATATATATATATATATATATATATATATATATATATATATATATTTCAAACTTACCTAATTACTTTTTACATAAATAGTAAGGCTTGCTTAGGCCAAAGCACCTAGCAAATCAATAATTAGATTTGTTTATTTTATATATATATTTATTACTATATATTCAAAATAGGTTAAGCTATCATCATCATCCGAAGCATAAATCTTATATGTATGTATATATAAGATGCATAATCATATCAACAAATTCTAGATAGTGTTTATTTTTCAAATTTTTTATCTCTAAGTCAAAAATTATAGATTTTTTCAAATTGATCTTTACCATCAAAATTCCAACCTTGTTGGATTCTTATTCTTAAAAACTAGTTTATACTTTTTGCAAAACTTTTTTCTTTTTTTAAGAAAAAAATTTATGTTAATAACTAAACTATGACTAACAAATGATAACCATGTTAGTGAAACCCTTCCCCCACATCTATCTCATGCATTGTCCCCAAAGTATGAAAGAAATATATAGACACATGAAATAAAATATAAAGAGGTAATATTACCGATACACGGGTCAAATAGACCCATAACAATTTCATTTACCAGCACCGATTCCAAAAAAGGTTTAAGGTGTTGACCATTTACCTTAAAGTCATTCTCATTCTTGGTGTCATTGATCTCTACAATATCTTGTGGAAATACAGTCTTTACAATGAATGGCCTAGTCCATCTTGACTTTATTTTCCTGAAAAAAGATGAAGCCTAGAACTATAGAGTAAAATTTTTGTCCGAAAACAAAAACTTTCCTTATGATATGCTTATCAGGAAAATCTTAACTCTATCTTTTTTTAATCTTTGCATTCTCATAAGCCTCATTTCTCAACTCCTCTAATTCAGAAATTTGTAATTTCTGAAGATTATCGTCTTGTCCAAATCAAAATTTTGCTGATTGAATGCCTATAAGGCCCGATGCTCTAACTCAATGGGTAAGTGACAAGCCTTCCCAAAGACTAACATATATGGAGACATTCTTCGAATCATCTTGAAAGACTGTAGGCCCATAAGGCATCCACAAGTTTGGGGGACCAATCTTTCTGATTTTGGCTCACCGTCTTCTCCAAAATAAGTTTAATTTCTCTATTGGAGACTTCTATCTGCCCACTAGTTTGAGGGTGATATGGTGTGAAATTTGTGTGTTATGACATATTTTCGCATAAGAGCTTTAAAAATTTTATTGCAGAAATGATTGCCATTGTCGCTAATAATGGCTCGAGGGGCACCAAACGCAAGAAAATGTTCTCTTTCAAGAACATGACAACAATCTTGTTGTCATTAGTCTTGCTAGGGATGGTTTCTATCCATTTCGACATATAATCCACAACAACTAATATATATTAGTTTCTAAATGAGTTAGAAAAAGGACCCATAAAGTCGATGCCCCAAACATCAAAGAGTTCCATTTCTAGTGGATTGAGGGGCATCATATTACGTTTCAAAATCCTTCCTACCATTTGACAACTAGGGCACGTCTTGCAAAATTCATGAGCATTTTTTTAGCAAAGTGGGTCAATTGAACCCACTTTGTAGCATTTTTTTCAACAGTCTTGCGGGGACCAAAGTGTCCACCGTATGCAAGCTCGTGAGAAAAGGACAAAACATTCTTAATTCTTTATCGAGAATGCATCTACTAATAATTTGATTAGAACAATACTTGAAAAGATATGGTTCATTCCAAAAGAAATACCGAACTTGAAATAAAAATCGGTATACATCCTGTTTCGATCAATGAGATGGAGTTTGGTTTGTGACTAAGTAGTTCACTATGTCGACAAATCATGGTTTCCTAAAGGTAATTAAGAGTTGTTCATCGGGAATATCATCATTAATGGGCAATTTGTTACATGAAAAATTTGGAATACGCGAGAGATGGTCAGCAATAAAATTTTCAATGCCTTTCTTATCTCGAATCTCAAGATCGAATTCTTGAAGAAGGAGAATCCAACAAATCAGTCAGGCCTTGGCATCCTTCTTCATCATAAGGTATCGCAACACAGAATGATCAGTGAATATAGTGGTTTTGAACCGAAGTAGGTAGGGACAAAATTTCTCTAATGCAAATACTAAAGCCAAAAATTCTTTCTCGGTCATAGTATAGTTCAATTGTGCATCAATGAGAGTCATACTTGACTAATAAATCACATGCTGCTTGTTATCAATGCGCTGTCTTAGGACAGCGCTTATGGTAAAATTCAAAGCATCGCGCATGATTTCAAACGGCTTCGACCAATCTGGTGCAGAAATGATTGGTGCAAAAATAAGCTCTTTCTTAAGCTTCTTCCAAGTATTAAGACATCCACTATCAAAAGTGAAGGGCGCGTCCTTAGATAAAAGGTTAGTTAAGAGTCTACCAGTTTTGCTAAAGTTCTTAATAAATCTATGATAAAAATCAACGAGTCCTAAGAACGATCAAATATCTTTGATATATTTCGGCTAGAAAGCTTAACTATAACCTCAATCTTGACTTTATCCACTTTAATTTTATTTTTTGAAATTTCATGACCCAAGACAATTCCATGTTTTACCATAAAGTGGCATTTCTCCTAATTCAATGTCAAATTTTCTCGGCACAATGTTGTGGACAAGTTCAAGATGATAAAGACATCGATCAAATAGTCTTCATAAATGGAGAAATCATCCATGAATATTTCTAAGAATTGTTCTATAATGTCAGAGAAAGGAGGGCATTGCATTAGTCAAAAGGCATCCAGTGATAAGTAAATGTCCCAAATAGACATGTGAACTTGGTCTTCTCTTGATCCTCAAGAGCTATGAGAATCTTATTTTATCTCGAGTAACCGTCCAAGAAACAGTAATACTCGTGACCAACTAACCATTCAAGCATTTGATCAATAAAGGAAAGCGAGAAGTGGTCCTTATGAGTTGTAATATTTAACTTTTTATAGTCAATACAAACTCGAATTTTTATGAGAAGCCGAGTTTGGTTCAACTTTTGTTCTTATTTTCCACCACGGTGATGCTAGATTTCTTTAGAATCGCGTGGACAGGACTGACCCATTGATTATCGAAAATGGGATAGATGATCTCACTGTTTAGGAGTTTCAGAATTTCAACATGAACAACCTCTTGCATTATAGGGCTTAATCTACGCTGCGCGTCTTTCTTAGGTGTTGCTTCTTCATTGAGATGAATATGATGTTCAACTATGGCTGGCCTTAATCCCTTGATGTCTGTCATGGTCCAACTAATGGCTTGTTGGCCCGGAGGCCTTCCTCTCTAGTTTTGATGATGATTAACTCATGTAGTTATATTTACTAATAATCTTGTGATTTTAGTCTCAGATCATTAAGCAAGATATTAGTTGGTGATTGCTTCAAAAAGAGGAGTTTGGAAGCTTTCACATGGTGATTCCAGGGCCCAAGCATCAAGATTATACCTTGCCTAGCTCATGGATCACGGTGTTTGTGGATCGAGTCGCCTTGAAGATGAAGATCGTTAAGAAGACTTAGGTATCCTAATTTAGATTGAGTTTTAGATCCATATGTAAAGATAAGTATAGTTGATATGCTCAAGTGCACAATACACACACGTTCATGTCTTGGATTTGGTTTTCATGAATAGTTTAGTCAAAACAAGTTTACATGGTTTTTATGTATATTAGATGTGTTCAATATACATACATGCTTACATGACTTATACAAACTTATTTTGATATGTTTATTCATGAGTTTTAGGAAAATCAGATTTCCTATTGAAAAATTCAAGTTTGGTAAAATACATGTTTTGGTTTTTGGTAAAAATGATAAGACACAAAAATAGTTCATATTGATTGATATTTGAGCTAAACTTTTTATCACATGTTTATATATCAATGCAAAATGATAAAACTATTTTTGGTGATTTTAACAAGAGATAAAATATTTTTAGAAATATTTCTAACTGTTTTTCTGACCCAGTTTCTGACCCAGATTGTGGCTGACAGGCCAGGTCGGTCGACCGTCCCGGTCGACCGCACCATGGGCCGGTCGACCGTTGCGATCGACCGACGTGCACAGACTTGTGCACGTCTGGCAGACACAGGCCCGGTCGACCGGACTAGAGAGCTTTGCTCTCTGTATCTGGGCGGTCGACCGTCCCGGTCGACCGGAATAGAGAGTCTGCTCTCTGTATCTGGGCGGTCGACCGGACGGTCGATCGAGTTTGCCCAACGGTCATAAATATGACCGTTGGCGGTCGACCGGCCGGCCGACAGCCAAGCCTGTCAGTCTGCCACATCAGCCTAACGGCTAGTTTCAGGGTTTGGCCTATATAAACCCCATTTGATTGGGATTTTGGCTAAGGTTTTTACAAGAGAAAAATTGTTGTTTCCCTAGTGATAAAATAAGTTTTCAAAAGTGTTTTTGAGCTTTAAACTTCCAATCTTATTTGTTTTAGGTTTTTGGAAAAATCAAAGAAAATAGGAATTTGAGATATTTGTATTGGTTTTCATTCTCTATCTTTTACAAGAGTTTTTCCAAGTATTTTCTTTGAGTTCTTGTTTTCTAAACACCTAGTTTTTCACACTTGAGCTATCTTCTATCCTATTCTATTAGGATCATTTGTTTGTGGGAAAAAGAGAGATTGGTTTGTGGTTGAAATATACCACCAAGTTGTAAACACCCTTACTTTTGTTGTATCCCTCTTTGGTAGAGGTTGATCGGGTGATTGGTTTGCTCCCTCTAGTGAGAGGTGGAGTTTGTGTTTGTAACCCTCTTCGGTAGAGGTGTTGTGGTTGTTGTTTGGCTACGGGCCTACCCCTCGGTTGTGGGCGGTGTTTAAGAGAGGAGTTCGGTACTCCTAGTATTGTAACAAATCTTCCTCGGTGGAGGTTCCCTCGACGGGAGTATAGTGGATTAGGAATCCTTCTCGGTGAAGGCGGGGACGTAGAGCTAGGGGCTCGAACCTCGGAACATATCATTGTGTTTGCGTTTGATCCATTGTCTCTCTAACTCTCTCTCTTTACTTTTGTGCATTGCATTATTCATATTGCCATATCATTCATATTGCTTGTGTTGTCCTTGCATTGATTCATATTGCTTATTCATTATATGCTTGGATTGTTTGTGTGTGCCTCACTTGTACTTAACCACAAGAGCTTCATATAGCACCTCAACCCATATCTAAGGGAATCAAGAGGAGTTAGTCCAGAGCTCTTCACGGGGAATTCGGCTACACTTGTGTGTTGTACTAAGTGTGTTGCAAATTAGTTTTAAGCTTCCGCATTTAGCGCATTTAGTTCACTAGATTAGCATAGTCACCTATTCACCCCCCCCTCTAGGTGTTTTCAATTGGTATCAGAGCCTACGCTCCTGATACTTAGGCTTAACATCCTAGGAGTGAGATCCTTCATTTTGCTAATCTACATTTACATTTGCACATTTTATTATTTGCACACATATAGTTTGCACTCATGGATAGCCCTCCTATGTTTGATATTTCTAAACTTGAGATTTGGAAGGTTATGATGAGTTGTTATTTGAAGACCCTGGGATTGCATGTTTTTCTTGCCGCTACCAAGAAATGCTATCTTGGTGACCGCAATCATATAGGGGCCAATGCATAAGCCCTTGAGGCTATTAGAAGCACGCTTTCAAGAGAACATCTTTTACTTGTTTCTAACATTGATTCCGCCTTTACAGTGTGGAACATTTTGACAACCACAACCACCTCCAAGCTTCAATTGCCAATCCAACCGGAGGACGAATCTAGTGGAGATGAATCCGAGCCACAACAATGCTCTATGGTCCAAGGGATTGACTCCCTTGAGGTATACTCGGATATTCAACTAGATAGTTCTAGCTCTTCATTTGATGATCATGATGATATGGATGCCTATGCCTTGAATGAAGAGTTATCTATTGTTTGTGAAAAATTAATTAAAAAATATAAGATTTTGAAAAAGAAAAGTCTAGGTCTAAACAATGAAAATAAAAGTTTGCATTCTAGACTTAACAATATTTTGCAAGAGAAGGTTGAGATCTATAATGAAAGGGATTCATTGAGATCTCAATTAGAACTTGCACTTAAAGAAAATAAGTTTTTAAAATCTAAAAATAATTGTGAAACAATTTTGAAAAATAATGATGTTTTGTCTTCAAAGTTGAAGTTGTTTTAAGAGAAAATGATATTTTGAAAAATGAAATAGAATTTATTTCAAAAGAATTAGAAATTTGTTTAAATAAAAATAAATCTTTAAAAAATGAAATAGTTTCCCATGTTTGCCATGCTAGGGTAGTTTCACCTAGATCACCCCTTGCATGTTTCACCTCTTCTTTAATTGAAAAAGATATATCCTTACTTAAGAAGAGTGTTGATTGTTTGGGCTCCACTTTGAGCCAATGTGTAGAGGGTCATACACGTTTGGAATCTTTGTTTCGAAAGAAACAAGTTCTATCTATTATGCATGCACACTCCCCACGACATACACATGCTCCTCACGGACACCATCATCACTTGTATGCTCATGTGTACACTTGTACACATTGTGGACGTAAGGGCCACCTTGCTAAATTTTGTTATGATAGAATACATGTTTCAAATTTAGCAAATAATTTTGTTTGGGTTAGAGAAGGGACTAACCCCCATGGACCCAATAGAGTATGGGTACCAAAGACCACCCCTCTTGTTTATGATGTAGGTGTGGGCTCTCACATGACGTGAGAGCAGCGGTACCTTGGAGTGGATGCGTTCCGTGCTTAAAAGGAAACATTTTGGATGCATCACTTTCAAGGGATGTTTGGTGGAGAGGACCACCATGTTTTGGAGACAAAGAAAGTTGCCTTCTTGGTTTTGGTAACGATTCCTAACTCCTAATTATTGTTTACATGCTTTCATATTGATTTGTTTTATAGCATGTTTTAATGTTTAGTGATTATTATTAAAATGCCATGATTATTAGATCCTTGACATACATGTATAGTATTTGAGACACCCATGCTTATATGGACCCATATTTAGTGTTCTCACCGTTGTTTAGCTATCATGTTTATCATAGTTCTAATAACATGAGGATTTACATAATAATCATGTTTATGTTTATCATGATGATTTTTATCTTATTTTTGATGCTTCATGCTTTGAATATATGTTTAAATGTTAGTTTTCATTAAGACTAGGTGTATATTTGTGCATATAGTGGGTCACGAATAAATCTATATATGTTTGGACTTGAATGCTTATTTGTACCCATTAGATGTGCTTGTATAGTCTAGTTTTGATGATTCATACATGTTAAACTTGTATTCCTATTTTTGGATTTGTTTTATGAGTTTTCATTTCATGTATATGTTTATTTTGCCAAACTTTAAGATATACATGTATACCCCTTGAGTCATTTGCCTTTCGTGCAAATCTATATTTATGGACTCAATTGTGTTTGGGGATATGTATGTATACTTCTTGTGTTGACTAATCATACATATACCTTGAAATGAAAAGTGTTTTAGTGAAAATTAATTATTCATGTTTTTGTGTTTATGTTTAAACTTCATGTATATGTCCATTTTATCCAAACTATTGACTATACATGTGTATCTTTTGAGCCACGTGCCTTCACGCATATATCTTTGTGGACTCATTATGTGTTTGGATATGTATGTATACCTTAGGCTGTATAAGACATACATATACCTTGAAGATTAAATAGTTTTAATGATTCTCATGTTTTCATGTTTTAAGGAATAATTGAGCTTATTGTCTATCTTTCATGATTTTGATCCTCACATTGTATTTATACACTCACATTTATTGTTTACTCATGTTTTGTTTTCATGAGTCATATTTATGCTTAATTGCCTTAGAGTGTTGATTATCATGTGGATTTCTTGTTTCATGAAAAATATTGTGTTTTATTCCTTACTTGAAGGATTTCGTACTAGTTAACAAAATTTTCTTATAACTAGTTCGTATTCTTCATTTGGTAGTAATTTTCAAACATACTATATTTTCAAATTCATTTTTGAAAACCCCTACCTTCCACGGGCGGATGGATGGGCGATCATGTTCATGTATGCTTTACAATGAAAATTATTTAAAAAACTTGAACCATGATTGGGAGGATAGGTTATATGATGTATACACTTGATCATTATTGTTGTTTCAATTGGTATCATTGAATTCCTTCAATTGGTATCAATCTTAATATTTTTTGTATACTCATATATTTTTATGTATGTATGCCTTCAATTCAAATAGTATCAATTTCAATTGGTATCTAATATTCCATACATATATACTTGTTTATGCTAAGGCTTGAGCTTCAACCTTGTTTCAATTGATTTAGTTTTCAATTGGTATCCTTAAACAAGCTTATGCATGTTTTTAGTTGGTTTTTCATAAAGGGGGAGAAAACTCGTATTTTAGTTTTCAATTGGTATTTTGTTCCCTTGCTTTATGATAGAAAATAATAATTTTAATTGGTAATAATTTCAATTGATATCATATGTTTACAATGAACAATTATTTCAATTTGATATCAAGATGTTGTTTTCATTTTTTTAATTGATATCAAGAGGCACTTCATTGACATATTTTTAATTGGTATCAATTATGTTTTAAGTCACCCCTTATTGACTTTGTTTTTGTTTTAAACAAAAAGGAGGAGAACATTGAATTTATTGTTTTGGCTTTTACCCCTTTGTTGATGATTGACAAAAAGGGGGAGAAAGATTTTGTGTTTGAGTTATATGCATACTTATGTTTTTGCATATATTAAGTTTAATTGGTATCTAGTATCTAGAACATGTTTATTTTGTTTTGAAAATTTCATTGATATCTAGAACCTTTTATTGTTTATGCATATCTATGCATGTTTCATGTTTAGCATTCATTGCATATTTATGTTTATTTGTTTATGCATGAGTTGAGGGGGAGCTTCTTTGAAGCTTAACTTTAATCCATGCATATATAACTCCATGAGTTTTGTCATCATCAAAAAGGGGGAGATTGTTGGCCCGGAGGCCTTCCTCTCTAGTTTTGATGATGATTAAC
Source organism: Agave tequilana (assembly GCA_038442645.1). NCBI lineage: Eukaryota > Viridiplantae > Streptophyta > Magnoliopsida > Asparagales > Asparagaceae > Agave > Agave tequilana. The sequence continues at coordinate 23,372 of JAVJIF010016466.1, forward strand.
TCATGTAGTTATGTTTACTAATAATCTTGTGATTTTAGTCTCAGATTATTAAGCAAGATATTAGTTGGTGATTGCTTCAAAAAGAGGAGTTTGGAAGCTTTCACATAGTGATTCCAGGGCCCAAGCATCAAGATCATACCTTGCCTAGTTCATGGATCACGGTGTTTATGGATCGAGTCGCCTTGAAGATGAAGATCGTCAAGAAGACTTAGGTATCCTAGTTTAGATTGAGTTTTAGATCCATATGTAAAGATAGGTATAGTTGATATGCTCAAGTGCACAATACACACACGTTTCATGTCTTGGATTTGGTTTTCATGAATAGTTTAGTCAAAACAAGTTTACATGATTTTTATGTATATTAGATGTGTTCAATATACATACATGATTACATGACTTATACAAACTTATTTTGATATGTTTATTCATGAGTTTTAGGAAAATCAGATTTCCTATTGAAAAATCCAAGTTTGTTAAAATACATGTTTTGGTTTTTGGTAAAAATGATAAGACACAAAAATAGTTCATATTGATTGATATTTGAGCTAAACTTTTTATCACATGTTTATATATCAATGCAAAATGATAAAACTATTTTTGGTGATTTTTACAAGAGATAAAAGATTTTTTAGAAATATTTCTAACTGTTTTTCTGACCCAGTTTCTGACCCAGACTGTGGCTGACAGGCCAGGTCGGTCGACCGTCCCGGTCGACCGCACCATGGGCCGGTCGACCGTTGCGATCGACCGACGTGCACAGACTTGTGCATGTCTGGCAGACACAGGCCCGGTCGACCGGGCGGTCGACCGGACCAGAGAGCTTTGCTCTCTGTATATGGGCGATCGACCGTCCCGGTCGACCGGAACAGAGAGTTTGCTCTCTGTATCTGGGTGGTCGACCGAGTTTGCCCAACGGTCATAAATATGACCGTTGGCGGTCGACCGGCCGGCCGACCGCCAAGCCTGTCAGGCTGCCACATCAGCCTAACGGCTAGTTTCAGGGTTTGGCCTATATAAACCCCATTTGATTGGGATTTTGGCTAAGATTTTTACAAGAGAAAAATTGCTGTTTCCCTAGTGATAAAAACAAGTTTTCAAAAGTATTTTTGAGCTTTAAACTTCCAATCTTATTTGTTTTAGGTTTTTAGAAAAATCAAAGAAAATAGGAATTTGGGATATTTGTATTGGTTTTCATTCTCTATCTTTTACAAGAGTTTTCCCAAGTATTTTCTTTGAGTTCTTGTTTTCCAAACACCTAGTTTTCCACATTTGAGCTATCTTCTATCCTATTCTATTAGGATCATTTGTTTGTGGGAAAAAGAGAGATCGGTTTGTGGTTGAAATATACCACCAAGTTGTAAACACCCTTGCTTTTGTTGTATCCCTCTTTGGTAGAGGTTGATCGGGTGATTGGTTTGCTCCCGTGAGAGGTGGAGTTTGTGTTTGTAACCCTCTTCGGTAGAGGTGTTGTGGTTGTTGTTTGGCTACGGGCCTACCCCTCGGTTGTGAGGCGGTGTTTGAGAGAGGAGTTCGGTACTCCTAGTGTTGTAACAAATCCTCCTCGGTGGAGGTTCCCTCGGTGGGAGTATAGTGGATTAGAAATCCTTCTCGGTGAAGGCGGGGACGTAGAGCTAGGGGCTCGAACCTTGGAACATATCATTGTGTTTGCGTTTGATCCATCGTCTCTCTAACTCTCTCTCTTTACTTTTGTGCATTGCATTATTCATATTGCCATATCATTCATATTGCCTGTGTTGTCCTTGCATTGATTCATATTGCTTATTCATTATATGCTTGGATTGTTTGTGTGTGCCTCACTTATACTTAACCACAAGAGCTTCATATAGCACCTCAACCCATATCTAGGGGAATCAAGAGGAGTTAGTCCAGAGCCCTTCACGGGGAATTCGGCTACGCTTGTGTGTTGTACTAAGTGTGTTGCAAATTAGTTTTAAGCTTCCACATTTAGCGCATTTAGTTCACTAGATTAGCATAGTCACCTATTCACCCCCCTCTAGGTGTTTTCATGGCTTTCTTATGTTTTCTAAGAACTGACATAAGGCTTTCTTCATGCCCGACAGTCAAATGTGACACTATGATGCAGCTAGAGTCTCTTGTTCGCATAGGTAGACATACTTGAGATGCTTAGGCAAAGCTTTTAGTTTTACGGAAGGAGGAATCATTGGCTCCAAATTTGGTGAAATAGGGCTTGATGCCCAGCTCACAATAGATTCGACTATTTGGTCAAGATCAAAATCCATAGACTCCAATTAAAACTCACTTTCAATTTCTAACTCTAATTCATCTCTATGTTCACTTGTCATGTTCTCAATAGGTTGACTCAAAAGTTTGATCCTCTACTTCTTGAGATTGCTTTTCTTGATTGAAAACTTTGACTTCTCTAGTCATGTCTCCAAAAATTAACCTCATGGATCGGTTCCTATAGTTGATAATTGCATTGGCAGTGGCAAGGAATGGACACACTAGGATAATGGGAGCTTGAGACCTAGGATTGGACATAGGTTGTGTGTCAAGAACTATAAAATCAACAAGGTAGATAAACTCCCCAACCCAGATAAGGACATCATTAATTTCCCCTTTATAAACTTTCACTGACCGGTCAGCCAATTGGATGGTGACTCGGCTTGGACTAAGCTCACCTAATCTGAGTTGTTGATAAGCTGAGAATGGAAGCAAGTTGAAGAAAAAGGGACCGAAAGTTAGTTTAAGTTTTTTTCTTTATTTTTAAAGTTTAGGTTCTTCATAGTATTGAGAAGTTGTATCTCTATTTTCTAATTTGTAGTTCAGTTCTAATACCAGTGAGAGGAGGAATAGAGTGATTGTAATCTGAAGATTGAAGTAACATCAATAAAGGATCAAGCTTTCTCTTCTTCCACTCCAATTCACGGGTATGTCTTATTTTATTTACATGTCTTGTTTTACATCATTCATGAGTAACTAAACTCATTTTCTGGGCTCCCTATCGTCCCTCTCTTCGTTCCCTCTTGTTTTGAATGGTTTTGATGTAAAGAACCCAACTGAATCATTTGTATGCCTTAAACTAAGCCTTTCTTCTTTGAAAGTGTTCTTGAAGGCACATGAGAATGAGTTTGGACTTCTATACTTCTATTTCTTTTAAAATATCACTTGAACTTGCTTTTATTTTATACCTGAAAGAAAACTTGATGATTTCATATTCAGTTCAAGAGGATTTCTTAAGAAAAAGAGTTAAATTTTCCAAACGATCTTATTTGTTTTTTTTAAGACTTTCAAAACTAAAGCTTTTGCCTATGATCAAGTTGAGGCATTAAGAATTTCAAGAGAAGAACACATCGTTGAGTAGTAAGATAGTGAGCCCAGATCTTTTTTCTATATTAAAAACCACCAAACCAACTTCAATATTTTTTAAAGATCACCTTTTCCAAAACCTTTTCTAAGTTTCAATTTTTCTTTTAATCACTTCCTTCTCTCCATTCTCTTTTTCAATAAAAAAACAAAGAAAAACACCACCGTTCTTTGTTATTTAACAATTCATCGAGAAGCTTCTATCACATTCCTCCTCATGGACACGACCTGTTAGCCCAAAGCTAGATGGTAATTCTCATTGCTTTCATTTTGTAATCAGTTTTTGGCACCGTTGTCGGGGAGGGACGGTAAGTACTCTCTTTTTAAGTTTACAATTTTTGGTTAACTTTCTTCTTTGTTCTTGGTGTACAAGTTTGACAACAAGAAATTTTAATGCAGTGGACATATAAGTGGCCTGGACTCTGCTCAAGAAAGCAGAGCCTAGAAGCCCTCAGATTTGCTACATTCCTGTGGCAATCTGAGTGAACTACTAACTTGTATTTTCTGCAGGTTGGCTGAATTATAAAGTTTAATATCTGTAGCTATTTATTTTCTTGTTTGGCTCACTGTATATACATTTCTAACACAACAGTAAAAGGTTAATTTTAAATGCTAAAAATGATTGAATTTGCATTTAGGCACGTGTCTATTTCGTTACATTTTCTATTTACTGTTGTAGAGTGCTGGAACCAAGGTATGTGTGCATAGCATTTAGTTTAAGGTTTACTCTTGTATGAAATATTGCTTGAGTGTTACTTTTTTACTATATACGTGTACACTGCACTAAATTTATCTAAGGGCTTGTCCTATAAACAAGATAAGGTGGGGAAGTCATTACCCTTCCTTAGCCCACAGACAATCTCCTCACTCACTAACATAAGCCTAATTAAAACTGAGTAGATGTTGACCCTAGGGACATCTTAGACTCAAATAGGAGACTGACCTAAGGGGGAAGTTGAATTGAATTTGAATCCTGCCAAATCAGTGTCTAAGGAAAGGGATTGAGGGGCAAAACTACGAAGGCTGGTGGTTTTGCTCAATTAGGCCCGTCGCTTTTGCGTGGATACCTCCCACCAATCTTACCCTGACCTGGTTGATTAGCTTGTGGTCAAAGTCTGCATTATACCTCCTGTGGACAATCAACCAGTTAGAAGTTGTCTAGATCAAGGTTACCTTAGACTAGACTTGGTTGTTTTCTCTTGTTAACTATTGGTGAACTTGTTTGTAATTGTGTTTGTGTATGCTGTAAATCACCTAAGGGGGGGTGAATAGGTGATGGCTAATCTAATGGTCACTTAATGCCAAATAATGCGGAATTATAAACTATTATGAACTAAGCAAACTATTACACTAAACACCACGTATAACACGAGAGTGTAGCCGAATTCCCCGTGAAGGGCTCTGGACTAACTCCTCTAGATTCCCCTGGATATGGGTTGAGGTGCCGCGTTGGCTCTCTTGGTTAAATACAAGTGTTAGCAAACAACCCAAGCAAGTATATCAATTTAGCACACAATGAATATCTAGCATATAAAGATGAGCACAATAAAAGTATGCAAGATATAAACAAAGAGACAAAGAGAGAGAGAGAGAGTGAGCAATCACAAACATAAGGGATTTGTTTCGAGGTTCAAGCACACTTGCTCTACATTCCCGCCTTCGACACACAAAGGATTTCCACTATGCAAGATCCCAATGGATCTCTCCCCGGTGCCGCAACACCTACAAGCCCTCGGACTCCCTAGTCCCGTACACACCGCGAGCCCACTAGCTCGCCGAGGCCGCACCTCAAATAATGAGTTCACACACGAACTCGAAACCACCGCGAACACACTTATCCGCCTCCTCAAAGTACAAAGAAAAGTCTTTGGTGATCACAACACTTTGATCACCTAAAAACTATCTCACTACAACACTCCTATAAGATGAATAGATCAATGGGTTGCTCAAGTGTTCATGAGAAAAACAAGGATGATAGTGGTGGAGGAAAACTCAAAGAATCACTTTAAACACTCTTGATAAAATCTTCCCTTTAGATAGGAAATATTTGCTTTCAATTATGTGGAGAAAACTCTTTTAAAGGATAAGAAAAACTGGCCCAAAGCTCTCCTAAAATCTTAGCTCAAAACAATGACCAAACCCCCAAATATATAGGCTGCCAAAAACTAGCCGTTGGGGTCTGTCAGACCTATCGGTCGACCGCCCGGTCGACCGCCAACGGTCAAGAATCCGACCGCTGGAGCCTCCGGTCGACCGCCCGATCGACCCAAAAGAACAGAGAGCACTGCTCTCAATTTCGGTCGACTGGGTTGGTCGACCGGCCATCTGCCAGGTCAACGCGTGCACGCTGTGCACGTCGGTCGACCGATCCGGTCGACCGACTTCAGCCCTAGTCGACTTGTTTGGTCGACTAGTCGACTTGGCTGAAGCCTGAAACAGAAATCTGGGATTTAAAACATGGTCTTTTTGGCTCAAATAAAATCCCATAAAATTACAAAAAATCTACAAAAATAGTTTTGATGTAATACTTTGATAAACAAACATGCTTGCACAAAATCAAGACATGTTACATATGATTTGAACTATTTTTGTAATATGAAAAAATTGGCTTAAATGAAAACTGTATTTTTCCAAACTTATTTTTCCAAACTTTGTTTTTCCAAAACATCACCAAATACAAAAACAAGATATTGTAATTCATATTAAGGCATAGTGTGTATGGATTGATCCACTATACAATCAAGATGAAATATCTATGTTTTTGACATTAAGCACTTAAAGTTTTGGTTAAAACATGTTCATAAGAAATACCAAAAACCAAACATGTATTTTTCAAAAAGAAAGTCTTTTCTAAACTGAAAATTCTTTTATGAAAAGACAACTAAATTAAGAGTGTGTGTGTGATATGAACTTGAGCAATCCACCAACTATTCTATCCTTTACATTTTATACTAAAACAAAATCTTACAAAAGCAAACCTAGACTCAAGTCTTCATCTTCTTGAAGTCTTCACTTGAAGCCTTCTTGACATGGTCCAAACACCGTGCTAGCTCCAAAACTTGACTTTAAATCCTTTGTTGAAGCTATGCACCAACTAAGATCTTGATCATAAATCTATCACTAATTAAACACAAGATCATTAGTAAACATAACTACATGAGTTGATCATCATCAAAACTAGAGTGATGGGCCTTTGGGCCAACAATCTCCCCCTTTTTGATGATGACAAAACTCATGAAGTTATATATGCATGGATTAAAGTAAAGCTTCAAAGAAGCTCCCCCTTAACTCATGCACAGCAAATAAACAAATAGATATAGCAATAAAGCACATAAATATGTATGCAAATGTATGGAGATAAACCAAATCAAATTCTTTTTCTCCTATTTGCAAAACAAAAACATATATGCATAAACATAAATCTTTCTCATACATGCATATAAACCCAAATACTTCTCCCCCTTTTTGTCAATCATCAACAAAGGGGTTAGAATAAAAACAAAATTTTTCTCCCCCCTTTTTTTCATAAACAAAGAGATCAATAAAGGGTTAAATACAAATCAAAAGGTTATATGCGATATACATTCATGAAGAGGAAGACGCTAAGTTAACTTCCCTACACATATACATTACATGAAAGAGGGATGACTAGCCCTAATTCACATAACGCATAATATGCAATGCATAAGAGGAGATGTGAAGCTCCCCCTGCACACGTGTATCACATAAAGAAGAGTTGTCAAGCTCCTCAATACAAGATACACTCAACATGAATCTATATGTAGAAGAGATGTTAAGCTCTCCTTGCATATAGGAATGACACATCAAACATTTTAAAATTTTTCTTATCAAAATAAAATTTTGAACTTTTCTCAAGAAACAAATTTTGAGATATCAAATCAACATAATTTTTTTTTTAATTTTGATACCAATTGAAATGATCCAATGATACCAATTGAAAAGTAAGCTTAAGTGTATATATCATAAAATCTACCACATGAAGAATTCGAACTAGTTAGATGAAAATATTTGAAAACTAGTACGGAATCCTTCAATCAAGGAAAAATTAAAAATGTTTTTCATGAAATATGTGTAAATCACATGGCACTAAAACACTCTAATATCCATAAAGTCCATATAAAACTCATGAAACCATACTCATGAGAAAATATTCAAAAGAATTGAGTGCACTAGTGTTATGTGGAACATGGCATCATAAAAATGACAATAAAGCTCAATATTCCTTTAAATGAGACAATATGAAAATTATCATATTTTGAAAACATGAAAATCATCACAAAATTTTTTTTATAAAAAAAATTATATTTCAAGGTATATGTATGTTTTGACAATACAAGAAGTATACATACATATCTCTAAACACAATTGAGTCATATATATATAGATTTGCATGAAAGGTAAATGACTCAAGAGATATCCATGTATATCTTAAAATTTGGCAAAATAAACATAAACATGAAATGAAAACACATGATCATAAAACAAATCCAAAATGGGAATACAAGTTTAAAATGTATGGATCATCAAAACTAGGCTATACTAGCATACCTAATGGGCACAAATAAGCAATCAAACCCAATCATATATAGATTTATTTGTGGCCCACAATGTGTACAAGTATAAATCCTAGTGTTGATAAAAATTAACATTTAAACTAATATTCAAATTATGAAGCATCAAATCTTGAGAACACAAAAGAATTTATCCATATATTTGAAGTAAAGTAGGATCATGTGGATATATCATAAACTATTAATTTGAAGAATAAATAACTAGTATAAAATAGTTTTTGAATAACTTGTTAAAGATCCTTCAAATACATGAAATCAAGAACATATGTTTTTCATAAAGCATAACTAAATACATAAAGATTTAATCACTCATGGTCTATAAAGCTCAAAATGATCATGAAACTAAGTCATGAATTAATAAATGAAGATGTGAGTGTTTAAAAAATCATGTAAATAGCATTTTTCATGAAAATGTTCATTTAAGCTCAAAAAGATCATAAGTCACATTTTTAACAAACAAACATGAAAAATCATTTTTTATTAAAACAAAACACACTTTTAGGTATGTGTATGATTTATCCAATCCTAACAATACACATACATATCCCAAACACAAAAGAGTCTATTAATGATGTTTGCATGAAGGCAAGAGACTCAAGGGTATACATGTATATTTATTAGATTTGAATACAAAATACATATACATGAAGTAAAATGTAAAGAATTGGCAAAGCATGTATAAATGAGAATCATCAAAACTAGTCTATACATATGCAAATATTGGGTACAAATGAGCATGAAGTGCAACCATATATAAAACAAATGTAGCTCACTATTTGTACATGTATAATACAAGTTTTGATAAAAACTACATCTAAGCATGTTAATACCACATGAAGCACAAAAGCACATGGAACTAAAACATGAACATGCTATATGATATATGAAATTTAAAAGCATGTAAATATAATTGGAGTTTTAGAAATAGTTACCAAACTAGGAACTATGTTCCAAATCTCCGAACATGGTGGTTGTCCCACCAAACTCCTTGATAGCGATGCATCCAAATGTATGTCCATCAAGTCCATTGCATCCACTACCAAGGCACCAATTCTCTCACGTTTTGTGAGAGCCCACACCTACATCAAATACACATGGTGGGGGTTTTGGTACCCATTTTTGCTTGGGTCCTTTGGGGTTAGTCTTATAAGGAACACAAAAATTTTTATTAGCAAAAGTAAAGTGATCTAACCTATCATAACAAAATTTTGCTAAATGGCCTTTGCGGCCACAATGTGTACATATGTACACCTTAGTATGCATATGTGTAGGAGTGTGATCATGACGTGCAACATAAGCATGATGATGTGCATGAATGGATGGAGTTTGTTTCTTTGAAAACATAGACTCCAATCTAGTGTGATTGAATGCACAAGAGTTCAAATTTGAACTCAAACTATCCATTTTATTTTTCAAACTTTAATCTCATTAGTGGTGGCATGTAAAGCATGATGAGATAAAGAATCATTTTTCTTTTTCTTTTTAGAAACAAAATCTTTTTCATTTTCAAAAACTTTTCTTTTCAAAGATTTATTTTCTTGAAAAATAACTTCTCTTTGTTTTTCCACCAAATCAATTTTATTTTTCAAAGTATTGGTTCCTTCACATAAATCATTCAATTTTGCAAGCAAGGAAACATTCTCATTTTTCAAATCTTTGTTTTCTTTTTCTAAGCATGCAACCTTATTTTTAAATGAATCATTTTCATTAAGCATGCAATCAAATTCCTTTTAGAAATTTTTGTTATCTTTTTCTAAACATGCAATGTTACTTCTAAATGAATCATGTTCTTTATGCATGCAAGCAATGTTCTTTTTCAAATTTTTATTTTCCTTTTTATCATGTCATATTTCTCAAGCAATTGTTGATAAAAGAAAGTGAGCTCATCATATGACATGTCTTCATCATCGGATTCGGTGTTTACCTCAAGGGGGTTATCCCCTTGGACCATGTAGCACGCGTTGGAGGTGTCGCTTCCAACGTCTGAATTGCTCCCGGCATAATATAGATCCTTTTCGCCAAGGGAGGTGATGATGTTCCAAGCTACAAAAGCCGAATCAACATTAGAAACCCTAGATAAATAATCATCATTTAGGGTTGACTTTAATGCATGTAGGGCTTTTGCATTAGCCTCAAAATTCTTGCTGTTATTAACATATGAATCATTAGTGGTAGCAAGATAAACATGAAATCCTAAGGCCTTGAGGTACAAAGACATCTTAACCTTCCAAATTTGGATGTTAAGAATGTCAAAAGTGGGTGGTGACATGAAGTCCATGGTGTGTGTACAAATATTGTGATTAGCCTCAAATGAGGATCTTTAACTCTAGGTTGTAAGACCCAAATCAAGAGCACTTGGCTCTGATACCAATTGTAAATCACCTAGAGGGGGGGTGAATAGGTGATGGCTAATCTAATGGTCACTTAATGTCAAATAATGCGGAATTATAAACTATTATGACCTAAGCAAACTATTACACTAAACACCACGTATAACACAAGAGTGTAGCCGAATTCCCCGTGAAGGGCTCTGGACTAACTCCTCTAGATTCCCCTGGATATGGGTTGAGGTGCCGTGTTGGCTCTCTTGATTAAATACAAGTGTTAGCAAACAACCCAAGCAAGTATATCAATTTAGCACACAATGAATATCTAGCATATAAAGATGAGCACAATAAAAGTATGCAAGATATAAACAAAGGGACAAAGAGAGAGAGAGAGAGTGAGCAATCGCAAACACAAGGGACTTGTTTCGAGGTTCGAGCACACTTGCTCTACATCCCCGCCTTCGACACACGAAGGATTTCCACTATGCAAGATCCCAATAGATCTCTCCCCGGTGCCGCAACACCTACAAGCCCTCGGACTCCCTAGTCCCGTACACACTGCGAGCCCACTAGCTCGCCGAGGCCGCACCTCAAATAATAAGTTCACACACGAACTCGAAACCACCGCGAACACACTTGTCCGCCTCCTCAAAGTACAAAGAAAAGTCTTTGGTGATCACAACACTTTGATCACCTAAAAACTATCTCACTACAACACTCCTATAAGATGAATAGATCAATGGGTTGCTCAAGTGTTGGTGAGAAAAATAAGGATGAGAGTGGTGGAGGAAAACTCAAAGAATCACTTTAAACACTCTTGATAAAATCTTCCCTTTAGATAGGAAATATTTGCTCTCAATTATGTGGAGAAAACTCTTTTAAAAGGATAAGAAAAACTGGCCCAAAGCTCTTCTAAAATCTTAGCTTAAAACAATGACCAAACCTCCAAATATATAGACTGCCAAAAACTAGCCATTAGGGTCTGTCAAACCTGTCGGTCGACCGCCCGGTCGACCGCCAACGGTCAAGAATCCGACCGTTGGAGCCTCCGGTCGACCGCCCGGTCGACCCAAAAGAACAGAGAGCACTGCTCTCAGTTCCGGTCGACTGGGTGGGTCGACCGGCCATCTGCCAGGTCAAGGCGTGCACGCTGTGCACGTCGGTCGACCGATCCGGTCGACTGAATTCAGCCCTAGTCGACTTGTTTGGTCGACTAGTCGACTTGGCTGAAGCCTGAAACAGAAATCTGGGATTTAAAACATGGTCTTTTTGGCTCAAATAAAATCTCATAAAATTACAGAAAATCTACAAAAATAGTTTTGATGTTATACTTTGATAAACAAACATGCTTGCACAAAATCAAGACATGTTACATATGATTTGAACTATTTTTGTAATATGGAAAAATTGGCTTAAATGAAAACTGTATTTTTCCAAACTTATTTTTCCACACTTATTTTTCCAAACTTTGTTTTTCCAAAACATCACCAAATACAAAAACAAGATATTGTAATTCATATTAAGGCATAGTGTGTATGGATATGATCCACTACACAATCAAGATGAAATATCTACGTTTTTGACATTAAGCACTAAATAAGGTTTTGGTTAAAACATGTTCATAAGAAATACCAAAAACCAAAAATGTATTTTTCAAAAAAAAGTCTTTTCTAAACTGAAAATTCTTTTATGAAAGACAACTAAATCAAGAGTGTGTGTGTGATATGAACTTGAGCAATCCACCAACTATTCTATCCTTTACATTTTATACTAAAACAAAATCTTACAAAAGCAAACCTAGACTCAAGTCTTCATCTTCTTGAAGTCTTCACTTGAAGCCTTCTTGACTTGGTCCAAACACCGTGCTAGCTCCAAAACTTGACTTTAAATCTTTTGTTGAAGCTATGCACCAACTAAGATCTTGATCATAAATCTGTCACTAATTAAACACAAGATCATTAGTAAACATAACTACATGAGTTGATCATCATCAAAACTAGAGTGATGGGCCTTTGGGCCAACATATGCAAGTATGGTCAAGAGACCTTAAGTCATCTAGGTTGACTAGAAACACATCACCACATAAGTTTAAACCAAGACCAGATCCGGTTATGGCTCAACTGACATCTTTGCAGGATAGGTTCTATCCCATTAGCACCTCACTTCCATCTTGCATCCAACTTCCATTGGTTGGTGAACACAATTTTGAGCTCAAAACTTAGTTCATTAACACACTCCCCAAGTTTTATGGCTTAGAGTCCAAAGATGTTTATTTCTTCATAAGAGAATTTGAGAAAGTATGCTTAATGATGAAAATCTCATACCTTGTAGATGATATTATTAGGTTAAGATTTGTCCCATTCGCCCTTAAGGACTTAGTCAAGAAATGGCTCTACAGCTTAGCGGCTGGCTCTATCACATCCTAGGATGGTTTCATCAAGATCTTCTTGAAGAAATTCTATCCAATTCATAAGACCACTCTCATTAGGAAGAACATCATGCAGTTCAAGAAAGAACCTAGTGAACCGTTTTGGAGGTACTTTGAACGCTTAAAAGACCTTCTTGTCCAATGTTCTCATCATGAAATAGAGAAATCGCGATAATGCCAAATTCTTTATGACAGTTTAGACTGCTCAACCAAGACCCTCTTAGAAAGCATGTGCCAAGGGGGATTCTTATGAGAATCTAGCTGAAAAGACCATCCAATGGGAACCAACTAGTGAAAACTCAAGGAATTCAAGCTCCACCTCTTCAAAAGGAGGTCTCCATTCAATTGAATCATCTATAGCTAACGAGGCTAACCTAGCGAGAATACTGAAAGCTTTAGAAACTAAGGAACCAAGTCCAGTCAATCAAGTCAGCCCAAACCAATTTTCAACTCCGAGCTGTACTTACTGTCAAGCCATGAATCATATGTTTGAGAAGTGTCCTGTGTTTCAAACTTAACAATACTTTCTAAAACCGATGAATGCGGCCTTTTCAAGGCTGAACAATAATCCTTACGCAATAACGTATAATCTTGACTGGAGAAATCACCCAAATTTCTCATGGGCCAAAACAACAATGACCACTCACGGTCAAATCATGCAAGCCACTTCCATCATTCCAATAATTCTTCCAATCATCAACCCAACTTTTTTAATTACCATCATAATTCTCCCAATCATCCGTCCAATTTTTCAAACTATCAACAAAACTTTCCCAACCAATCTTCACAACCATCCTTCCAGAATCCTCAGCTTGAAAGAAGAATGACTGACTTTGAGAGGAACATGGAAAGGTACTTGAAGAATCAGGATTCCCTGGTGTAAACTATACATAAGCTAGAGGTTCAAATGAGCCAATTAGCTAATCCACAGAATGAGAGGCAAAAGATACCTTGCCTAGTCAACCAGTAATGAATCCTAGGAATTCTCAACAAGCTCATTTGGCTGAGGATCAATCATTGGTTCAATGTAATATTGTTCATACGTTGAGGTCAGGAAAGAAAGTTAAGAATCATGTGTCAACACCCTCTAGTCCCATTCAGCACAACCACAATCAAGCATCCACCTCCTCTAATCCCAATCCTTCCAAATCTGACGAATCTGAAACAGATAAGTCAACTAGTCAGGTACACCAGCCTATAGTACCATTTCCTAATAGGCTGAAAAATAACAAGCAAAATCCACACATGGATAAGATAATTGAGATTTTCAATCAGGTGAAGATAAATGTGCCACTTCTTGATGCCATCCAACAAGTCCCATCCTATGCTAAGTTTCTTAAGAACATGTGCACCAAGAAGAGAAAGACTAATGTACCCAAAAAAGTTTTCTTAGCCACTAATATTAGTGAGCTACGGTCTGGTCTGATCCCTGTCAGGTATAAGGATCCAGGTTGTCCCACCATAGCCTACATCATAGGATAAGCTGAGATTAGTGGTGCACTTCTTGACTTGGGGACAAGTATCAACTTGCTCCCAGTCTCAGTTTATCAACAACTCGTGTTGGGCGATCTTAGTCCAACTAGAGTCACTATCTAATTGGCTGACCGTTCAGTGAAAGTTTCAAAGGGAGAAATTAATGATGTCCTTATCTTGGTCGGGGAGTTTATCTACCCTATTGATTTTATAGTTCTAGAGACACAACCTGTGTCCAATCATAGGGCCTAAACTCCTATTATCCTAGGGCACCATTCCTTGCTACTTGCCAATGCCATTATCAATTGTAAGAATGAGTCCATGAGGTTAACCTCTGTGGACATGACTAGAAAAGTCAATGTGTTCAACCTAGAAAAGCAACCCTGTGATGTTGAGAATCAAACATTTGAAGTCAACCTCATTGAGAACTTGACAAGTGAACACAGGGAAGAATTGGAACTAGAAACTGAGTGTGACTTCGAGTTAGAGTCTGACGACTTTAATCTTCATCAAGTTGTCGAGTCTGCTGTGATTTGGGCCTCGAACCCTATTTCACCAAATATGGAGCTAATAAATTTGACTCATCCTTCCAGTGAGCCTTCCTCTTTCTCAGAATTTAAAGTCTTACCTGTGCATCTCAAGTACGTCTATCTAAGAGAACAAGAGACCTTTCCTGTTATCATTGCCTCCCATTTAAACGACGAGCAAGAAAAGAATCTTAAAGCACTTCTGAGAAAACATAGGAAAGCCATTGGTTGAACTATGACCGGATATAAAGGGATTGAATCCTACCATAGTTTAACATCGCATTCATCTCAATGAAGACGCGACACCAAAAAGAGACCCGCAGCGTAGGTTAAACCCTACAATGCAAGAGGCTGTTCATGCTAAAATTGTGAAACTCTTAGACAATGGGATAATATATCCCATTTCGGATAGCCAATGGGTCAGTCATGTCCACGCAGTTTAAAAGAAATCCGGTTTCACCGTAGTGGAAAACGAGTACAAAGAGTTTGTTTAAACTCGGCCTCCCACGAAGATTCGTGTTTGCATTGACTAAAGGAAGCTTAATGCAGCAACTCGTAAGGACCATTCTCCGCTCCCCTTCATTGATCAAATGCGTGAACTTGGCTGGCCACAAGTATTGCTGTTTCTTGGACGGTTACTCGGGATATAATCAGATTCCTATTGCTCCTGAGGACCAAGAAAAGACTACGTTCATTGTCTATTTGGGACATTTGCTTATCATCGAATGCCTTTCGGCTTGTGCAATGCCCCAGCAACATTTCAACGTTGCATGTTGAGTCTTTTCTCTGATATGGTGGAATGATTCTTAGAAATCTTCATGAATGATTTCTCCGTCTACGGAGATTCATTCAATCAATTTCTTCACCATTTAGAACTTGTTCCCAACGTTGTACTGAGAAAAATCTGACATTAAACTGGGAGAAATGCCACTTCATGGTAAGGCATGGAATTATCTTGGGACATGAAATCTCTAAGAAAGGAATTGAAGTGGATAGAGTCAAGATTGAGGTTATTGCTAAGCTTTCCATGCCCAAATGTGTGAAGGATATTAGATCCTTCTTAGGACACGCCGGTTTCTATCAAAGATTTATCAAGAATTTTAGCAAGATTGCTAGAACCTTGTCTAATCTGTTAGCTAAGGACGTGTCCTTCACTTTCGATGCTAAATGTATGAATTCTTGGGAGAAGCTTAAGAGAGAGCTTATTTTGACACCAATCATATCTGCTCTGGATTGGTCTAAGCCATTCGAAATCATGTGCGACGCTTCTGATTTTACCATAGGCGCTGTCCTAGGACAGCCCATTGATAACAAGTAGCACGTGATTTACTACTCTAATAGGACTCTCAATGATGCTCATTGAACTACACTACTACTGAGAAGGAATTCTTGGCAGTAGTGTTTGCCTTAGAGAAATTTTGTCCCTACCTACTATGGTCCAAAACTATAATTTTCACCGATCATTCTGCGCTTAGGTAACTCATGATGAAGAAGGATTCCAAGGCCTGACTCATTCGTTGGATCCTCCTTCTTCAAGAATTCGATCTCGAGATTCGAGATAAGAAAGGCGTAGAAAATGTCGTTGCTGACCATCTCTCGCGAATCCCAAATTCTCCATGCAACGAATTGCCCATAAATGAGGACTTTCCTAATGAAAATCTCTTAGCTATCTTTAGGGAAGCATGGTTTGCTGATATAGTGAATTACTTAGTCACAAATCAAACTCCGTCTCATTGTTCTAAAAATGATATATACCCGTTCTTATCTCAAGTCTGGTATTTCTTTAGGAGGAACCGTATCTTTTTAAGTACTGTTATGACCAAATTATTAGAAGATGCATTCCCGATGAAGAAGTTAAGAGTGTTTTATCCTTCTGTCACGAACTTGCATGCGGTGGACACTTTGGTCCTGTAAGACTGCTAAAAAGGTGCTACAAAGTGGATTCTATTGGCCCACTTTGTTCAAAGATACTTATGAATTTTGCAAGACGTGCCCTAGGTGCCAGATGGTAGGAAGGATCTCAAAACGAGATATGATGACCCTCAGCCTAATTCTAGAAATAGAAGTCTTTGATGTTTGGGGCATCGACTTTATGGGTCCATTTCCTAATTCACTTGGAAACCAATACATATTGGTTGCTGTGGACTATGTGTCCAAGTGGGTTTAAGCCATTCCTAGTAGAACTAATGATAATAAAGTTGTCATAAAGTTCTTGAAAGAGAACATTTTCTCATGCTTCGAAACCCCTCGTGCTATCATCAGTGATAATGGTACTCACTTCTGCAATAGAACCTTCGAAGCTCTTATGCGAAAGTATGCCATAACTCACAAGCCGTCCACATCTTATCATCCTTAGACCAGCGGGCAGGTTGAGGTTTCCAATAGACAAACCAAGCTTATTTTGGAGAAAACTGTGAATCAAAATTGAAAAGATTGGTCCACCAAACTTGTAGATGCCCTATGGGCCTACAGGACCGCTTTCAAGATGATTCTAGGGATGTCTCCTTATAGGTTAGTCTTTGAGAAAGCTTGCCACCTACCCGTTGAGTTAGAGCACCGGGCCTTATGGGCAATCAAATAGCTAAATTTTGACTTGATTAAGGCCGGTGACCTTCAGAAATTACAAATTTTCGAATTAGAGGAGTTGAGAAATGAGGCCTATGAAAATGCTAAGATCACTAAAGATAGAGTTATGATTTTTCATGATAAACACATCATAAGGAAAACCTTTGTTCCTGGACAAAAAGTCTTACTCTATAATTCTAGGCTTCATCTTTTTTCAGGGAAATTAAAATCAAGATGGACAGGGTCATTCGTTGTAAAAACCGTGTTTTCACACGGTATTGTAGAGATCAGTAACACCAAGAATGGAAATGACTTTAAGGTAAATGGTCAACGCCTTAAACCTTTCTTGGAATCGGTGTCGGTAAATGAAACGGTAATGGATCTTTTCGACCTAGTGTATCGGTAATTTTCCTCTTTTACATTCATTTCATGCATCTTTACATTTCTTTCATACATTGGGGACAATGCATGAGATAAGTGTAGGGGAGGGCTCTAACATGACTAAAAAATAAATAAAATAAAAAATATATATATATAAAAACTTTTTGAAAGAAAAGAACAGTATTTTGATATAATTTTTTTGTAAGAAATTAAATCAATTTTAAGGAATAAGAAAATTATAATTAGGATTTCTTATACTTGGTCAAAATAAGATAACTTGTTGGATTTTCAGGGTTAGGAAGAAAATTGATGAAAGTAATTTAGTCTTGATCTTTACATTGAAGAAATATGCACACCTTCTACACTTACACACTTAGGGTTCAAAAACAAAGATTCTTATGTCTTATAAAAAAAAGAAAGAAAGAATATATATATATATATATATCTATGAAAAATAAACAAATCTAATTATTAATTAGCTAGGTGCTTGGCCTAAGAAAGCCTTGGTATTTATACAAAAGATAATTAGATAAGTTTGAAATATATATATATATATATATATATATATATATATATATATATATATATATATATAAATCCTCTGATTAAGCTGGGTATTTGTGCCTCATGAAGCATAAGTATTCACACCTAAAAGAGGTACATTTCATAAATAAAACCCCTTGGTTTCGTGGCCTTGTCTGCTCGAGTGTTTAAGACCTTAGGGGTGTTTTCTCACCTGGTACCCTAAGACTGTCCGGTTTGGGTATCACTGACTAAAGGCTCCTTACATGGGCAGATTAGAAAGCCTAATAGAATTAAGGAATAAATACCACCAAAAATAAAATAAGGCATAGGAGTTAATGTTAAAGAACCCTTAGTCAAACTTCACGGTCACTAAGGTGCATATGATTCAGGGTAAAGTAATAGACTAGATGAGAAATACAATTTGACTCCTTACTTTGATTGATGACATGTTTTTGAATAGAGACTAAGTTTAGGAATTAAAATTTTGATATTCTTATAACTTATAGATTACTTGAACTCTTACAAATATCTTCAAATATTTTCTCTCTTTTCAAAATGTTTTTCGAAAATATTAACATTTTTTTCTTTCTTTATGGATTTTGTGGGTGCAATCTACTAAAAACCCTCACAAGACAAAACTCGTCCTCTAGGAATAATCTAGAGGTTTAACGGCTTATTGCACATGCTTAGTGTAATCGAGTGACCTGTGAAAGTGGTCTAATAATTGATTAGGATTAGTTTTGATGTTCTGCTCGAGGGCGAGCAAAAGAAAAGTGTGGGGGTGTGATCGGTCACATATATTGCATATATATTATCACGCTACCATATATATTATCTAATAAATCATATTAATAAGTCATATTTTTCTTTATAAAATACAGGCTCATTGCTAAAGGAAAGGGAAGAGAAACGAGCCCAAAAGCCCATCAAATTCTGATTTAATTCAGAGTTAATTCAAATTAGAAAATCAGGGCAGATCATGGCAAATCAGAGAGGTTGAAAACTAGTTAAAATGAATCTTCCCAATCAAGTGATTAAAACCAAAGATCAAAGGCTATTTCATCAAATCCTGGAGCTGAAACAGGAAAACTAGCAGCAGATAAAGGGAATCACCAAGTGAGCGAGACCCACCAACCAGGTGTGGCCACCTGGCCATACCATAGCCGTGGAAACGAGGCCAAACCCGCATTTTTGTGGCTTGTTTGTGATGGTTGGGGAAGCGTTTTCTCTCCCTATCTTCGTATGCCCTCCCCCGTTTGGTTTTTGCCTATAAATACTGTATTTTTTAGAGAAAAAGGGACCGGAAGTTAGTTTAAGTTTTTCTTTTGTTTTTAGGATTTAGGTTCTTTGTTAGATAGTATTGAAAAGTTGTATCTCTATTTTCTAATTTGTAGTTCAGTTCAAATACCATTGAGAGAGAGGAATAGAGTGATTGTAACTGAAGATTGAAGTGACATCAATAAAGGATCAAGCTTTCTCTTCTTCCACTTCAATTCACGGGTATGTCTTGTTTTATTTACTTGTCTTGTTTTACATCATTCATGAGTAGATAAACTCATTTTTTGGGCTCACTATCGTCCCTCTTCGATCCCTCTTGTTTTAAATGGTTTTGATGTAAAGAACCCAATATAATCATTTGTATGCCTTAAACTAAGCCTTTCTTCTTTGAAAGTGTTCTTGAAGGCACATGAGGATGGGTTTAGATGTTTAAACTTCTATTTTTTTTAAAATATCACTTAAACTTATTTTTATTTCATACTTGAAAGAAAACTTGATGATTTAACATTCAGTTCAAAAGGATTTCTTAACAAAAAGTGTTAAACTTTTCTAAATGATCTTATTTGCTTTGCTTAAGACTTTCGAAACTAAAGCTTTTGCCTATGATCAAGTTGAGGCATTAAGAATTTTAAGAAAAGAACACATCGTTGAGTAGTATGATAGTGAGCCCAGATCTTTTTCCTATATTAAAACCACCAAATAATCTTCAACATTTTTTAAAGATCAACTTTTCCTAAGCCTTCTTTAAGTTTCAATTTTTCTTTTAATCACTTCCCTTCTCTCCATTCTCTTTTTCAATATAAAAAAAAAAAAAGAAAAACACCACCTTTCTTTGTTATTTAACAATTCATCGAAAAGCTTCTATCACATTCCTCCTCGTGGACACGACCCGTTAGCCCAAAGCTAGACGGTAATTCTCATTCCTTTTATTTTACAATCATGCTTGCTCCCAAATAAAAGAGTACCCGACTAATTTCGGCTTGTCCTATAGTGTATGCAATGATAGGACAACCCGGATCCTTATACTTGATAGGGATTAGACCCGACAGTAGCTCACTAATGTTAGTGGCTAAAAAAATCTTCTTATGTGCATTAGTCTTTCTCTTCTTGGTGCACACATCCTTAAGAAATTTTGCATATGATGAGACTTATTGGATAGCACAAGAAGTGGCAATTAATCTTCACTTGATTAAAGATCTTAATTATCTTGTCAATGTCTGCATTTTATTTGTTATTCTTAAGCCTATTTGGAAATGGTATTATAGTCTTGTGCACCTAATCAGCTGACTTGTCTTTATCAGACTCGTCAGATTTGGATGGAATGGAGCTAGAAGAGGTAGATGCTTGTGGTTGGTTGTGCTGAATGGGTTAGGTGGCATTGACACTTGATTATCAACTTTCTTACACGACTTCAATGTATGAGCAATATTGCATTGATTCATTTGATCCTCTTGAGACAAATGAGCTTAACTATAGTATTTAGGGTTTGTCAACCACTGACTAGGCAAAGTTCTTTTGGACCTTTCACTTAGTGAGCTAGATAACTGACTCATCTGAACCTTTAGCCTAGATATGGCTTGATTGTTGTTGTTTAACAGTAGTCTCATATTTTGCATGAAGGATGCCATAATCTTCTCCAAGTCGGTCAATTTCTTTTCAGGTGAAGTACTTTGAAAAGAAGATATGAAAAGGTTTCATTGATAATTGAAAAAATTGGATTGATGATTGAAAGAATTGTGATGATAATTTTGAAAGTTGAGTTGATGATTGAAATAATTGTGATTATGATTGAGATGTTGGAAGTGGTTTGAATGGTTTAACCTTGAGTTCATTGTTGTTTTGGCTCCATGAGAAATTCAGGTGATTTCTCCAGCAAGGATTGTACATTTGAGCATAGGGATTATTATGGGGCCTTGAAAAGACCGCATTCATGGGCTCGTGAAACATTTGCTGAGCATGAAAAATTAGATATTCCTCCAACACATGGTTCATGGCTTGACAATAAGTACAACCCAGATTTTAGATTGGGTTAGGGCTGACTTGGTTGACTAAAACCGGTTCTTTTGTTTCAAGAAGTTCCAATCTTCTCGATAGGTTGGCAGTTCTAGCTTTGACAACTATGAATGATTCTATGGAATGGATACCTCTCTTTGAAGAGATAAGATTAGTGTTCCTAGACTTTTCAGAAGTTGGTTCCCATTGGATGGTTTTCTCAGCTAGGTCCTCAAAAAAATCCAGCCCTTGATTTTTATCCTTTTGTAAGAATCCTCCTTGGTATTAGGTTTCTAAGAGGATTTGTAGTCTAAATTGTCATAAAGAATTTGGTGTTGTCGCCACTTCTGTATGTCATGATGAGGATATTGAGCAAGGAGGTCTTTGAAACATTCAAAGTACCTCCAAAATGGTTCACTAAATTCTTTCTTGAACTACATAATATTCTTCCTAATGAGAGCGTTCTAGTAGATAGGATAGAATTTCTTCAAGAAAGCTTTGATAAAATCATTCTAAGAAGTGTCACCATTTCTTAGTTTGGTCTTTGAGTGCGAAAGGGATGAAACGTAACCTAATCGCATCATCTCCTAACTGGTGTATTCTCATCATAAACCATACTTTCTCAAATTCTCTTATAAAGAAGTATGCATCCTCGGACTCCAAACCAGGGAACTTTGGAAGAGTGTTGATGAATTATAGTTTAGTTCAAAACTGTTGCCATTAGATTCTGAGAGCCGAATGCGAGATGAAAGCGAGATCCTCATAGGATAGAACCTCTCCTGCAATGATGTAGGTAGAGCCATAATAGGACTGGTCTTAACCACTTCTAGTCAACCGAGATGTGTTTGGGTCTCTCGACCACACTGGCATGCACAATTACTACCACAAACAAGTTCACTAATCAGTCAAAAAAAAGAAAAAATTCAACCACGCTTATTCTAAGGTAGACTTAGACCTAGATGACTCCTAACTGGTTAGATTGTTCACAGGAGGTATAATGCAAAATCTAACCACAAGTTAATCAGTCAGATCTGGGTAAGATCGGTGGAAGGTATCCGCGCACAAAGCGACGGGCCTAATTAAGCCAAACCACTAGCCTTTGAGGTTTTGCCTTTCAATCCCGTCCTTTGACACCGATTTGACAAGAGTCAAATTCGAACAACTTCCCCTTGGGTCAACCTCCTAGTGAGTCCGAGATGTCCCTAGGGCCAACATCTATCAGATTTTAAATTAGGCTTAGGTTGTGCATGCTTGGAGATGGTTTATGGGTTAAGAAAGGGTAATTACTCCCCACCTTATCTTGTATTGGATTTTGCTATTAAGATTTGTTTGTGCAAGTATGCAAGATATAGCAAAAGTAACACTCAACAAGTAAGCAAATTACCCAAGAATGTTCCTAAGTTAGATGCTGTGCAAACGTACCTTGTCTCCAGCTTTCTTCAACAATATTTGAAAAAAAACATAATTAAATAAATGCCTAGGAATGCAAGTCTAAACATTTTTAAGCAAAACCAATTAATCGATTACTGTTGGATTAAGACAGGTGATGAAATAATCAAATATAAAGAACTAAAAATTTAAGAAATCTTGTTTTGCAGAGCAATATGTCCTATAAAGAAGAGTTTTTAATTGTCCCATAAAATTGTCACGTTTGCACGGCAAAATATGCGTTTCCACGATTAACTCTTTGAATCATGTTCCCTACTTTCTAGAGCAAAAGCATAAGATAATAAGTCTTCTTCTGCAATGCTAGAATTTTTAAATTAGTTACCTTAACCTTGAAATAGAGCACAGAACATGTCAAAACACAAAAAATACTGTTCTCTTCCCGGTAACGATGCCAAAAATTTATTGCAAATTTAAATAACGTATAGCTTAGAGCCAACAGGTCGTGTCTACGAGGAGAGATGCGATGCAAGCGTTTCAGTATTTTTATGAAAACAAGTTTTAATATTGGTGTTTTTTAGAAGATAAAGAATATAGAATTTTGAGAAGTGATTTAAAACAAATTAAAGATAGAAAATAGATTTTGTAAAAGATGATTTTTAAGAAAACTTGAGTGAAGAGTGTGCTTGTTTTTATTAAAAGAGAAGATCCGGGCTCACTATTCTTTACTTAAATCTAGATTTTTCTCCTGAAGGTTTTAGTGTCTCAATGTAATCATAGGCAAAGTTTAATCTTGTATTTAAAGAGAGTGCAAGTAAAGCACATAAGATAGCATTTTAGTAATTGAACCTTAGTTTTGAAATCATTCTTTAAGTTGAATGTTAAACCATCAAGGCAATTAAGTAAGCCTGGAATAAAAACAAGTTTTCAAAAGAGTAACTTCATGTATAAGTTCAAAAACCAATCCCATCCTCTTGTGCCTTCAAAAGCACTCGCTAGAAGCAAGGCTTAAACTTAGGCATTCAAATAATTCAATTGGGTCTTTTTCATATGTCACGCCCCGCTTCCTAAAATACGGAGTACGGATACGTGCAGATACTCATGAAGAGAAAAATCTCTTCCGTGAATACCTTACGCTGTAGTAAAGGAGTCAAATTCTCGCACACATATATAAAAGACAACCAGATATTTCATTTTACATAAAAAATATTCATCTACAATAGTCTTTGTCTGGATACAAGACTGGAAATATAACAAAACAGAAATATAAAAGATACAATTTTGGCATTTATCATAACAAGACAAATTTCCAAATACATAAGACAAGAACTTCGGACTCACGCCTGGTAGTCTCCCTGGGTTCCTTCGAACGGTGGCTCGTCGGTCACCTCAAGCTCTGATGCTGAAAAATTAAGATATGCCAGAAGCGGATCAACAAGTGCACACACGAAAAGAGAAAACAATGATATGAAAATGTGAAAGTAAAGGGGCAATATAAGAAGAGCATTAAAATAAATGAATAATAAATCTTACGGTAATATAAACTGACAGATAAAATACCAGCGGAAATAACAGAACACTAGATCATGTGAAATAAGGCCATGTATGTATACTATGACATGAATATAATGAGCATGAAGCACCCTAGATAAGTAATGTCGTATATCATAATCATCAGATCACAAGAACACAAGATCACAAGTTAAAATTAACATGTCAGGTCCAGAAATGTCAAGTAGTCAAGATTATCCATGTCACAAATAATAATACTAAGTCTAATATTTTATTACCCTAACTAATGTAACTATCCTATGCCTTATCCCACAGGACAACTGCATATCAAACAAGTAATGAGTTAGTGGATCCTGACAGCAGGGAGAAAAAGTTCACTGTACTCAGGTATCATGTAACATGTAATAATAGGTGAGCGCATAAATCTCAAGAGCACAAGAATACGTGTGGCATTCAAACCCACAAGGGGTCGCCCTTCCAAGCACACCTCCCTGATTTTTCCTGCTACCAGTCTCCCTCAGTAACCCCGGTGATTGCTAAAAAGAATATAGAGAATATAAAAAGTGTATGTGATTGATTTCAACTCTAAATCTTCATAATTTAACTGCATAGTAAGAGCTAAACGGGTTGAACCTCAGGGACAGATGCGATGGAAGCTTTTCGATAATATTGTCTTCTTATTATCTTCTCTATTTAAAGAACTTAGAAAAGAAAGGATGAATTGTATGTAATTAAAGAATTAAACTAAAAGAAAGATTCACAGCTTACTAATAATCAACCACCATATATGCTAATTCTAGATAGATAATTACTTCACTTTAAATTCTATACATGATATTCTACCACAAAATTAAGTAAGATACATGGGACAAAACTAAGATACGAGTTAAAATAGTACTAACCAACATGTAACATTACAATATCAAGATTGTCGGTCAAGTATAAAGTAAGAAAGATCATTAGAAAGTACAAGCAAATCTTTAACCCTAACACTTATTAAAGTTGAACATTAAAATATCAAGATATTTTTATCAAGTATAGATTAAGAAGAACAATAAAAAAAGTGTTTAAACTAGTTTCTTATCCTAATGAGTCTTCAAGCATAAAGATTAGAGTAGGCATGCATATGATCTAATCCGGTTATCTACTAGACATTAGATGTGATGGTGGTGATATATTAGAAAGTCATGAGAAAAGACCTAGCTACTCATGGTAAACATGGGAAGCAAAAGAAAGTAAGAAATAAAAGAAAATAAAAAAGCAAAATTAAAAACAAGACAAAAATATGTGAAAGATAGAACCCGTTTATTGATTGTCATGATCAATTACAAGAGTTGTCTTCCTCCTCATACAAAAACAAAAATTCAGAAAGAAAATAGATCTAAAGAAAAACTCTAATTTTGATCTCTGATGTGAGATGAGAGATTATAAGAGACTTCAGTTCTTTAAATAGACCTCAAAGCTAATCAAAGTAGGATACAAATTAGAACGTTTTCTAATTCAATACGAAAATTCAATCCTGCAACAAGTTGGCGTGTTGATCGCTGAATATGACTCATAAGATGGCTAAATTGGATAGAGTGGTAAATGTAAGAATTATAGTCCTTCATGTTTTCTTTCTGTAGCATCATAAATCATCAGATTTAAAATCTGTAGAGAAAGTTATGATCCGAATACTAAAAGATATACAATATGAATCCGAGTCTGAATTAATTTTTAACTCCATTTAATTTGAATTATCCTCCTTATTTCTTGTAAAATTAGCTTTATACCATTCATCTTTTAGGACTTTATCTTCTGAATTTGAACTTGAATTTAGGAGATGAAGATTAATCCTTTCCTCGTTTGGATTCAATTTAATTTAAAATCCAACTTTAGATAGGATAGAAGCTTCTTCTACTCATTATCTCTTTTTTTTTGAATTTCTACACAGCATAAGCAAAAAAAAGGTTAATAGCATTAATTAATAAAGGAATGATCAAGGATATATATGTAAAATTGATAATAAAATACAATTTTGGAGTATAATCACACCCCCACACCTATCTTTTGATCGTCCTCGAGCAAAACTAAAAAAGAAAAATCTAAAATAGACTAATCTAACCTAACTTACTTTCATAGGAATCACGGTTGCACTTAGCACGTGCAACAAGCCGTTAAACTAGGTTACCCCTAGAGAACGAGTGTTGTCTTATGAGGGTTTTCAGTGGAATACACCCACAAAATTCATAAAGAAAGAAAAATAAAATGTTAGTATTTTTGAAATTCTATTTTAAAAGAGGAAAAATATTTGAAATATCTTTGTAAAAATTAAGAAATTTATAAGTTTTTAGAATTACCAAATTAATCATTCTGATACTTAATCTTTATTCAAGTAATTATTTATCAATTTAGGTTAGGATTCAAACTGAATTTCTCATCGAATCTATTATCTTTACCCTAAGTCATATGCATCTTTGTAAATGAAATTTTTTTTTACTTGGTATTCTTCAACTTCACTCTCATACCTTATATATTTATTACTTTCTTTTTTTAAGAAGTTCAAATTATTACCACTTCATTACCCTTTAAGCACTTCTTTTTTTATATATAACTCATCTAATTTTCTTTCGTGTAGGTATCAAGACTTCTTGAGGCACCAATACCTAACTAATTGATTATTAGATATGTTAATACATATATTATATATTCCCCTTTTTTCCTTAAACTTACCTAATTACCTTTCGCGTAAATACCAAGGCTTTCTTAGGCCAAAGTACCTAGCTAATTAATAATTAAGTTTATTTATTTTATATATATTTGTCTAAGACACGTGAGTTTTTGTTTTGAATCCCAAATTTGTAAGTACATAATGCATGCATATTTCACCAAGGTAAAAAAATCTAGACTAAATTACTTTTTCAATTTTTTCTCCTAAACCTAAAAATCAAACACATACTCTTATTTTGACAAAGTAATAAGAAATCCTAATTTTGATTTTTCTATTCCTTAAAATTAACTTAATTACTTACAGTAGATAAATCAAAATATTATTTCCTTTTTCAACAAGTTTTTTAAAAAAATATTTTGAATTTTTATGTTACTTTTTTAGTTGGTTTATTATTTTTTTATTTTTATTATTATTATGTTAGCTGGTTACTCCCTGCACCTATCTCATGTATTGTCCTCAATATATGAATGTAATGCATGAAATAAAATGGCAGAAGGGTAAAGTTGCCGATACATTGGGTCAAAAAGACCCATGGCTGTATCTGCTTCTGGTACTGATTCCAAGAACGATTTCAAACGTTGACCATTTATCTTGAATTCATTACCATTCTTAGGGTCGTATATCTCTATGGCTCCATGTGAAAACACAGTCCTAACAACAAATGGCCCTATCCATCTTGATTTCAACTTTCCTGAAAAAAGGTGAAGTTTAGAATTATAGAGTAAGACTTTTTATCCTGGGACAAAAGTTTTTCTCATGATAAACTTATCATAAAAAACCTTAGCCCTATCTTTCGTAGTCTTCGTATTTTCATATGCCTCGTTCCTTAACTCCTTAAGTTTGAAAATTTACAATTTTCAAAGCGCACCAGCCTTATCTAGATCAAAATTCAGCTGCTTAATTGCCTATAAGGCTCGGTGCTCTAATTCAACAGGAAGGTGGCAAGCCTTTCCAAAGACTAGCCTATAAAGAGACATCTCTAGAATCATTTTAAAGGCGGTCCGATATGCCCATAAGGCATCAACCAATCTGGTGGACCAGTCCTTCGTGTTTTGATTCATAGTTTTCTTCAAGATAAACTTAACTTGTCTATTTGAGACTTCCACCTGTCCACTGATTTGGGGACGGTAAGTTGTGGATATTTGTGTGTTATGCCATATTTTCACATAAGAGCTTCAAAAGTTCTACTGCAAAAATGTGAACCAGTATCACTAATTATAGTACGAGGGGTTCCAAAGCATGAAAAGATATTTTCTTTCAATAACTTGACTACAATTTTTTTGTCATTTGTCTTGCAAGGGATGACTTCAACCCATTTTGATACGTAATCCACAACCGACAAGATGTATTGGTGCCCAAATGAGTTAGGAAAGGGACCCATGAAGTCAATGCCCCAAACGTCAAAAAGTTATACTTCTAGAATTGGGTTTAGAGGCATCATATTACGTTTCAAAATCCTTCCTATCATTTGGCATCTTGTGCACATTTTACAAAAGTCAAATGCGTCTTTAAACAAAGTGGGCCAATGAACCCACTCTGTAGAACTTTTTGGCTATTTTTCGAGCATCGAAGTGTTCGCTGCATGCAAGTTATTGACAAAAGGCTAGAACACTCTTTACTTTCTCATCGGGAATACTCCTAATGATTTGGTTAGAACAATATTTAAAGAGATAAGGTTCCTCCCAAATGAAATATATCAGACTTGAGATAAGAACCGATATACATCTTGTTTTGACCAATGAGATGGGGTTAGGTTTGTAAGTAAGTAGTTAACTATGTCGGCAAATCATGGTTCCCTAAAGGTGGCTAATAGTTATTCATCAGGGAAGTTATCATTGATTGGTAACTCGTTGGAAGGGAAGTTTGGAACAAGAGAGAGGTGATCGATGACGACGTTTTTGACACTCTTTTAATCTCGAATTTTGAGATCAAACTCTTGGAGGCGGATCCAATGAATGAGTCAAGTCTTCATGTCCTTCTTGAGGATTAGGTATCGAAGTGCGGAATGGTCGGTGAATATGGTGGCTTTGGTTCCAAGTAGGTATGGACGAAATTTTTTTCAATACGAATACTACTGCCAAGAATTCCTTCTTAGTTGTAGTATTGTTCAATTGGGTATCATTAAGAGTCCTATCTGAATAGTAGATCACACGCTGCTTATTATCTATATGTTGTCTTAAGATAATACCTATAGCAAAATCAGAAGCGTCATGCATGATCTCAAATGGATTGGACCAATCCGCGGCAGAAATTATGGGCGCAGAGATAAGTTTCATTTTAAGCTTTTCCTAGGCGTTAAGACATTCATCATCAAAGATGAAGGGCACATTTTTAGATAAAAGCTTGTTAAGGTTCTAGAAAGTTTGCTAAAATTCTTGATGAACCTATGGTAGAAACTGGCATGTCCTAAGAAGGAACGGATATCTTTCACCCATTTGTGTGTGGGAAGCTTGGCTATGACCTTTGTCTTTGCCTTGTCCCCTTCAATCCCTTTCCTAGAGATCTCATGACTTAAGACAATCCCATGTTATACCATAAAGTAGCACTTTTTCCAATTTAAAGTCAAATTCTTTTCTATGCATCGTTTTAGTACAAGTTATAGATGATGGAGACATTGGTCGAAAGAGTCTCCGTAGACGGAAAAATCGTCCATGAAGATTTCTAAGAAACGTTCAACCATGTCAGAGAATAAGCTTAACATGCAACGTTGAAATATCGCGGGAGCGTTGTATAAACCGAAAGGCATTCGGTGATAAACAAAAGTCCCAAATGGACACGTGAATATTGTTTTCTCTTAGTCCTCCGGGGCTATGGGGATTTGGTAATACCCTGAGTAACCATCTAAGAAACAGTAATACTCGTGGCCTGCTAATCGTTCAAGTTATAGATGATGGAGACGTTGGTCGAAAGAGTCTTCATAGACAAAAAAATCATCCATGAAGAT
This sequence comes from Agave tequilana, assembly GCA_038442645.1. NCBI lineage: Eukaryota > Viridiplantae > Streptophyta > Magnoliopsida > Asparagales > Asparagaceae > Agave > Agave tequilana. The sequence continues at coordinate 53,357 of JAVJIF010016466.1, forward strand.
TTTTAGAAACGTTCTATCATGTCGGAGAATAAGCTTAACATGCAAAGTTGAAATATCGTGGGAGCGTTGCATAAACTGAAAGGCATTCTACGATAAGCAAAAGTTCCAAATGGACACGTGAATGTTGTTTTCTCTTGGTCCTCTGGGGCTATGGGGATTTGGTTATACCCCGAGTGACCATCCAAGAAACAGTAATACTCATAGCCTGCTAATCGTTCAAGCATTTGGTCGATAAATGGAAGAGGAAAATGGTCTTTGCGGCTGGTAGCATTTAACTTACGATAGTCAATTCAAACTTGAATCTTTGTAGGGAGTCTTATTTGAACTAACTCTTGTTTGTCATTCTCTACCACTGTAATATCAGATTCCTGGGTACCGCGTGGACTGGGCTGACCCATTGGCTATCAGAAATGGGATAAATTATCCCATTATCTAAAAATTTCACTATTTCAGCTCGTACCACTTCTTACATGATAGGGTTTAACCTATGTTGCGGGTCCTTCTTTGATTTTGCTCTTCATTTAGATGGATTCGGTGTTGAACTATAGTGAGACTTATTCCCTTTATGTCAGTCATCATCCAACCAATTGCTTATTTATGTTTTCTACGGACTGTCATAAGGTTTTTTTCTTGCCAATTAGTTAAGTTGGACTATAACTGGTAGAGTCTCCTGTTCACCTTGGTAGGCGTACTTGGGATGCTTGGGCAAGATTTTTAGCTCTAAGGAAGAGGATGACTCGATAGGTGGAGGGGTAAGACTTATTGGCTCCTGATCTAATGAACCTGGGCTTGATGCCCACTCAATCGTATAATTGACTATCTAGTCAAGATTGCAATCTTTGGATTCCAACTCGGTATCATACTTTGCTTCTACTTTTATCTCCTCTCCATGCTCACTTGTCACATTTACAATTAGGTTGACCTCAAAGGGTTGGTCGTGTAAATCACCTAGGGGGTGAATAGGTGATGGCTAATCTAATGGTCACTAAATGCGGAATTAAAAACTATTATGATCTAAACTAAACTATTACACTAAACACTACGTATAACACAAGAGTGTAACCGAATTCCCCGTGAAGAGCTCTGGACTAACTCCTCTAGATTTCCCTAGATAAGGGTTGAGGTGCCGCATTGGCTCTCTTGGTTGAATACAAGTGTTAGAAAACAATCCCCAAGCAATATATCAATTAAGCACAATAAGAATATCAAGCATGTAAAGATAAACACAATAGAAGCATGCAAGATATAAACACAAGGAGATAGAGAGAGAGAGAGAGAGAGAGAGTGTGTGAGCAATCGCAAACACAAGGGATTTGTTTTGAGGTTCGAGCACACTTACTCTACATCCCCGCCTTCGACACACGAAGGATTTCCACTATGCTTGATCCTAATGGATCACTCCTCGGTACCGCAACACCTACAATCCCTCGGACTCCCTAATTCCGTACACACCGCAAGCCCACCGGCTCGCCGAGGCCACACCTCAAACACGGAGTTCACATACGAACTCGAAACCACCGCGAACACACTTGTCCACCTCCTCAAAGAAACAAAGAAGGATCTCTTGGTGATCTAAACACTTTGATCACCAATAAACACTCTCACTACAACACTCCTATAGGATGAATAATCAATGGTTGCTCAAGTGTTTGTGTGAGAAAAACAAGGATGGAAATGGTGGAGGAAAACTCAAGAAATCTCTTTTAAACACTCTTGATAAAACTCCCCTTTTGATTGGAAGTATTAGCTCTCAATTTAGTGGAAAAAAACTTTTTTAATGAAGTAGGAAAAACTGGCTCAAAGTCCACTAGAAATCTTCTTCAAAAATAATGCCCAAACCCCCAAATTTATAGGCTCAGAAAAACTAGCCGTTGGGGTCTGTCAGCCCTATCGGTCGACCGCCCAGTCAACCGGCGAACGGTCATATTTCAGACCGTTGTGCCATCGGTCGACCGGCCGGTCGACCGAGGCCAGGATACAGAGAGCAGACTCTCTGTACGGTCGACCGGCCCGGTCGACCGGGGCTTTCCAGAGAGCAGATGCTCTCTGGCGGTCGACCAGGTCGGTCGACCGGCCCTCCTGCCAGGTCAAACCGTGCACGTCTGTGCACGTCGGTCGACCGCCCGATCGACTGACTTCAGAACTCGGTCGACCGGTCGGTCGACCGCTGAAGCCAGAAACAGAAAATCTGGGATTTAAACTAAGGTATTTTAACACAAATAAAATCCCATAAAATTACAGAAAATCTACAAAAATAGTTTTGATGGTATACTTTGATAACCAAACATGCTTGCACAAAATCAAGGCATGTTACAAATGTTTTGAACTATTTTTGTAACTTGAAAAATATGGCTCAAACTAAAAACAGTATTTTCCAAAACTTGTTTTTCTAAAAACTTCACCAAATACAAAAATAAGATATTCTAAACACTTTTAAAGCATATAGTGTATGGATATGATCCACTACACAAACATGGTGAAATATATATGTTTTTGACATTAAGCACTAAACATGATTTTGGTTGAAGATATGTAAACTTGAAATACCAAAAACCAAACATGTATTTTTCCAAAATGAAAAGTCTTTTCTAAACTGAAAATTCTTTTATGAAAAGACAACTAATCAAGAGTGTGTGTGCATGGTATACTTAAGCAATCCACCAGCTATTCTATCCTTTACATTTTATCTAAAAACAAAATCTTATAAAACAAACCTAGACACAAGTCTTCATCTTCTTGAAGTCTTCACTTGAAGCCTTCTTGACTTGGTACAAACACCGTGGTAGCTCCAAAACTTGACTTTAAATCTTTTGTTAAAGCTATGCACCTACTAAGATCTTGATCATGAATCTGTCACTAATTAAACACGAGATCACTAGTAAACATAACTACATGAGTTGATCATCATCAAAACTAGAGTGATAGGCCTTCGGGCCAACAATCTCTCCCTTTTAATGATGACAAAACTCATGAAGTTATATATGCATGGATTAAAGTAAAGCTTCAAGGAAGCTCACCCTTAACTCATGTATAGCAAATAAACAAATAGATATGCAATGAAAGCACATAAATATGTATGCAAATATGGAGATAAACATGCTAACAAGCATAAAACAAAACAAATTCTTTTTCTCCTTTTTGCAAAACAACACATATATGCATAATCATTACTACTCTTACTTTAATAATAAAGCAAGGAAAACATGCATATACATCTCAAATACTTCTCCCCCTTTTTGTCAATCATCAACAAAGGGGTTAAAGTAAAAACAAAATTTTTCTCCCCCTTTTTGTCATAAACAAAGAGATCAATAAGGGGTAAACACAAATCAATCAATAAAAAGTTATATGTGATATACATTCATGAAGAGGAAGACGCTAAGTTAACTTCCCTGCACATATACATTACATGAAAGAGGGATGACAAGCCCTAATTCACATAACGCATAATATGCAATGCATAAGAGGAGATGTGAAGCTCCCCCTACACACGTGTACCACATAAAGAAGAGTTGTTAAGCTCATCAATACAAGATACACTCAACATGAATCTATATGTAGAAGAGATATTAAGATCTCCTTGCATATAGGAAATACACATCAAAACATTTTTAATTTTCCTTAAATAAAAATTTTTAAGGTATCAGAGCTCTTGTAAAACAATCAAATTTTAAGATACCAAAATGTAAATAATCATTATTGTAAATCATATTGATACCATTGAAATTTAACAAATATGAAGTTGAAACATATTGATACCAAATGTAAACATAATGATCAAATATTTTTATTCATCATAAACTTTGTGCTTTAAAAATATGAATCAATTGTAAATCAAGCACATGATAAACATATATGTGTATGAAAAGAGAATACCAATAACAATTGATATTATGGAAATTATGAAGCATACATATATAGGAAACAAAATATGAGTATATACAAAAATATCAATTGAGATACCAATTGAATATAACAATGTAAATCATGTATATAACTCATAACCAACCACCCTTCATATGCACAAGGTAAAAGATTTTCATTAAGGCTTACAAGGCATACGCGCCCAGCCATCCGCCCATTTGGATGGGGTAGGAAGGAGTTTTCGAAAATAGGATTTGAAAACATTTTATAGTGAAAACCACTACCCATATGAAGAATAGTTAACTAGTTAAAATAATTTTTGAAAAACTAGTTAAAGATCCTTCAAAACATGAAACCAAATCATATGTTTCTCATGAATCATACCAAATACACAAGAATCGACACTCGAATCGATAAAGCTCAAAAATATGTTCATAAACAAGGTCATGACTAAACAAATGAAGTGTGAGTGTACAAGAGTCACGTGTTTAGCATTTTCCATGAAAATAGTCAATGAAACTCAAAACACAAACATCATTTTATCAAACAAAACATGAAAATTCATTTTTTTTCATTTTTAAAAATAAACTTCTAGGTATATGTATGATTTATCTAATCCTAACAATATGCATACATATCCCAAAAATAAAGGAGTCTATTAAAAGTATTTGCATGAAGGCAAGAGACTCACGGGTATACATGTATATTTATTAGATTTGAATTCAAAATACATATACATGAAGTAAAACATGAAAATAGGCAAAGACATGTATAAATGGAAGAATCATCAAAACTAGGCTATACATGTGCATATAGTGGGTACAAATGAGTATGAAGTGCAAATATATATAAATCAATTTGTTCTCACTATTTGTACATGTATAAATACAAGTTTTGATAAAAACTACATTTAAACTAGTATATACCACATGAAGCACAAAAACATGAACATGCTAAAAATGTCACATATGAAATAGGCATGTAAATAAATTTGGAGTTTAGAAATAGTTACCAAACCAAAAAACTACTCCAAAACTCCAAAACATGGTGGTTGTCCCACCAAAACTCCTTGATAGCGGTGCATCAAAAATATGTCCCTCTAGTCCATGCAACCACCACTAAGGCACCAAATCTCTCACATCTTGTGAGAGTCCTCACCTACATCAAACACAAAAGGTGGGGACTTTGGTACCCATTTTCTTTTGGGTCATTGAGGGTTAGTCTTGTAAGGAACCCAAACATTTTTATTTTTAGCAAAATTTAAAACATTAATCCTATCATAACAAAATTTTGCTAGATGGCCTTTGCGGCCACAATGTGTACACTTGTACACCTTAGGATGCTTATGTGTGTGAGTGTGATCATGACGTACAACATAAGCATATGCATGATGTGGATGTGCATGAACGTGTGGAGCTTGTTTCTTTGAAAACAAGGACTCCAATCTAGAATGATTAAATGCACATGAGCTCAAAGTTGAGCTCAAACTATCAATTTTATTTTTTAAAATTTAATCTCACTATCATCAACGGTGGCATGTAGAGAAAGGTGAGATATAGAATCATTTTTCTTATTCTTTTTAGAAATATTAACTTTTTCATTTTCAAACATTTTTCTTTTCAAAGAAGTGTTTTCTTGAAAAATGATTTCTTTTTGTTTCTCCACCAAGATAATTTTATTTTTTAAACTAGTGTTTCCTTCACAAAGATCATTCAATTTAGAAAACAAGGAAACATTCTCATTTTTCAAAAACTCATTTTCTTTTTCAATGTATGCAACCTTATTTTCTAATGAATCTTTTTCATTAAGCATGCAATCAAATTTCTTTTTCAAATTTTTATTTTCTTTCTTAACCATGTCATATTTCTCTAATAGTTGTTGACAAAATGAAGCAAGTTCATCATATAACATGTCATTATCTTCTACCTCGGATTCGGTAGTTACCTCAAGGGGGTTATCCTCTTGGACCATGTAGCACTTGTTGGAGATGTCACTTCCAACATCCGAATCGCTCCCCGCATAGTATTGTTCATTTTCGCCAAGGGAGAGGAGGGTGTTCCACACTACAAAAGCCAAATCAAAGTTAGCAACCCTAGATAAATAATCATCATTTAGGGTACTCTTCAAAGCATTTAGGGCTTTTGTATTAGCCTCAATATTCTTGCCATTTAAACAATAAGCATCATTAGTTGTGGCAAGATAAACATAAATTCCTATGGCTTTGAGGTACAAAGACATCTTAACCTTCCAAATTTGGATGTTAAGAATGTCAAAGGTGGGTAGTGACATGAAGTCCATGGTGTGTGTACAAAAATATTGTGATTAGCCTAAAATGAGGATCTTTAACTCTAAGTTGTAAGACCCAAATCAAGAGCACTTCGCTCTGATATCAATTATAAATCACCTAGAGGGGAGGTGAATAGGTGATGGCTAATCTAATGGTCACTAAATGCGGAATTAAAAACTATTATGACCTAAACTAAACTATTACACTAAACACTACGTATAACACAAGAGTGTAGCCGAATTCCCCGTGAAGGGCTCTGGACTAACTCCTCTAGATTCCCCTAGATAAGGGTTGAGGTGCCGCGTTGGCACTCTTGGTTGAATACAAGTGTTAGCAAACAATCCCCAAGCAATATATCAATTAAGCACAATAAGAATATCAAGCATGTAAAGATAAACACAATAGAAGCATGCAAGATATAAACACAAGGAGATAGAGAGAGTGAGCAATCGCAAACACAAGGGATTTGTTTTGAGGTTCGAGCACACTTGCTCTACATCCCCGCCTTCGACACACGAAGGATTTCCACTATGCTTGATCCCAATGGATCACTCCTCGGTGCCGCAACACCTACAATCCCTCAGACTCCCTAGTTCCGTACACACCGCAAGCCCACCGGCTCGCCGAGGCCGCACCTCAAACACGGAGTTCACACACGAACTCGAAACCACCGCGAACACACTTGTCCGCCTCCTCAAAGAAACAAAGAAGGATCTCTTGGTGATCTAAACACTTTGATCACCAATAAACACTCTCACTACAACACTCCTATAGGATGAATAATCAATGGTTGCTTAAGTGTTTGAGTGAGAAAAATAAGGATGGAAATGGTGGAGGAAAACTCAAGAAATCTCTTTTAAACACTCTTGATAAAACTCCCCTTTTGATTGGAAGTATTAGCTCTCAATTTAGTGGAAAAAACTCTTTTAATGAAGTAGGAAAAATTGGCTCAAAGTCCACTAGAAATCTTCTTCAAAAACAATGCCCAAACCTCCAAATTTATAGGCTCAAAAAACTAGCCGTTGGGGTCTGTCAGCCCTGTCGGTCGACCGCCCGGTCGACCGGCCAACGGTCATATTTCAGACCGTTGTGCCATCGGTCGACCGAGGCCAGGATACAGAGAGCAGACTCTCTGTACGGTGGACCAGCCCGGTCGACCGGGGCTTTCCAGAGAGCAGATGCTTTCTGCCAGTCGACCGGGTCGGTCGACCGGCCCTCCTGCCAGGTCAAACCGTGCACGTCTGTGCACGTCGGTCGATTGCCCGGTCGACCGACTTCAGAACTCGATCGACCGGTCGGTTGACCGCTGAAGCCAGAAACAGAAAATCTGGGATTTAAACTAAGGTATTTTAACACAAATAAAATCCCATAAAATTACAAAAAATCTACAAAAATAGTTTTGATGGTACACTTTGATAACCAAACATGCTTGCACAAAATCAAGGCATGTTACAAATGTTTTGAACTATTTTTGTAACTTGGAAAATATGGCTCAAACTAAAAACAGTATTTTCCAAAACTTGTTTTTCAAAAAACTTCACCAAATACAAAAACAAGATATTCTAAACACTTTTAAAGCATATAGTGTATGGATATGATCCACTACACAAACATGGTGAAATATCTATGTTTTTGACATTAAACACTAAACATGATTTTGGTTGAAGATATTTAAACTTGAAATATCAAAAATCAAACATGTATTTTTTCAAAATGAAAAGTCTTTTCTAAACTTAAAATTCTTTTATAAAAAGACAACTAATCAAGAGTGTGTGTGCATGGTATACTTGAGCAATCCACCAACTATTCTATCCTTTACATTTTATCTAAAAACAAAATCTTATAAAACAAACCTAGACACAAGTCTTCATCTTCTTGAAGTATTCACTTGAAGCCTTCTTGACTTGGTACAAACACCGTGCTAGCTCCAAAACTTGACTTTAAATCCTTTGTTGAAGCTATGCACCTACTAAGATCTTGATCATGAATCTGTCACTAATTAAACATAAGATCATTAGTAAACATAACTACATGAGTTGATCATCATCAAAACTAGAGTGATGGGCCTTCGGGCCAACAGGTCGTCCATGTCATAGGGGTGTTTCCCAAAGTTGAAAACATTGACTTCCTTAGTCATATCTCCAAAGGTCAATCTCATGGATCTATTTCTATAATTTATAATTGCATTGGCAGTAGTGAGGAACGAACGTCCCAATATGACAGGAGTTTAGGACCTAGGATTAGAAACGGGTTATGTCTCTAGAACAATGAAATCCACTGGATAAATAAATTCTCTTACACATATAAGAACATCGTTGATTTCTCCCTTAGGAATCTTAATTGATCGATCAGGTAACTGGATTGTAACTTGGGTTGGCCTTAGTTTGCCTAACCCAAGTTATTGATATACAGAAAAGGAAAGCAAATTAATGCTTGCTCCCAAATCAAGAAGTGCTCTACTAATTTTGGCTTGACCTATTGTGCAATAAAGGGTGGGACAACCAGGATCTTTGTACTTGAGTAGGATCTGGTTGGACAATAACTCACTAATGTTAGTGGCTAGAAAAACCTTCTTGGGCATATTTGTCTTTCTTTTCTTGGTGCACATATTCTTAAGAAATTTGGCATAACTAGAGACTTATTGGATTGCATCAAGAAGTGATATATTAAGCCTAACTTGATTGAACACCTCAAGTATTTTCTCCATATGTGTATTATTATTATTCCTAAGCCTATTTGAAAATGGGGCTTAGGTTGATGCACTTGTTGGCTAACTTATCAACTTCAAGTTCTTTGGAGTTTTGTGTAGGTGAAGTGGAACTAGATGAAATGGATATTTGAGTTAGGTCCGGTGGCATGGATACCTGATTGTCAACTTGTTTCCCTAACCTTAATGTATGAACCAAGTTACACTGGTTTCGATTTTGAGCCTCATTGGCTTGCCTAGGATTCTTAGGATATGGCAATGGTTGACTTTTGTAGAGTTTCCTTTTGTCTTTCATTTATTGGATTAGCATGTTGACTCAATTGCATCTCTATCCTAGTCATAACTTGAGCTAGTGTTTCGTGGCTTTTAACTAGAGTGTCCACCTTTCTTTTCATATTGGAGAGTCTTGTTTTCATATGTGAATTTTGGAAAAAAAAAGTGGAGGACTTTGGTTGGGGAAATTTTGTTGATAAAGAGATTGTTGGAAATTGTTGGAGAATTTAGGCTTCACTTGATCATTGTTGTTTGGGCCCCATGAGAAATTTGGGTGATTTCTCCAACTAGGATTATAGGTGGATGAATATGGATTGTTGGTAGGCCTTATGAAGGCTGCATTAATATTTTCAGGCAACATTTGATGAGCTAAAAAGACGGGACATTCCTCGAACACGTGGTTCATGGCCTGACAGTAAGTACAACCCGCCGAGGGTTCTGGGCTGACTTGGTTCACAAAGACTGGCTCCTTAGTTATTAGAGTTTCTAGTCTTCACATTACAACACTAATTTAGCTTCAGTAGCTATGTTTTCCTCAATGGAATGGGCACTTTCTTTAGAAGAACTAGGGTCGTTAGTCCTAAATTTTTTCAGAGTTGGTTCACATTGGATGGTTTTATCAGCCAAGTCTTCATATAATAACCATCCTTTGTCTTTTCTTTTTCAAAAATCCTCCTTGGCAATGGATTCTAATAGGATTTTCGTTTGATATTCTAATTCATCACAAAAAGATTGGCAAAGTCGCCATTTCTCTATCCCATGATGAGGGCATTGGGCAAGGAGGTCCTTAAAGTGTTCGAAATACTTTCAAAAAGGTTCATTAGCTGTTTGTTTAAACTGCAAGATGCTTTTCTGAATTTACGCAGTCTTGTGAATGGGATAGAATTTCTTCAAGAAGGCCTCGATGAAATTATCTCATGATGATATGGAACTGGCTGATAAACTGTTGAGCCATTTCTTTGTCAAGTCTTTCAAAGAGAATGGGACAATACATAACTTAACGATATCTACTCCTAGGTTGGCTATTTTTATCATGAGACATACTTCCTCAAATTCTCTTATGAAAAAGTATGCATCCTAGGATTCAAATTCATGAAACTTGAGAAGAGTGTTGATGTATTGTGGTTTCAGCTCAAATTGGTTGTCTCCTATATCAGGAAGCTGAATGAAAGATGGAAGAGAGGCTCTAATAGGAAAGAACCAATCCTGCAGTGATGGTTGTTGTGCCATTTGTGGATCGGGTTTGAATTCAGGTGGTAAACTGTTCCTAGTTAGTTTAGATATGGCTGGGTCTCTCGACTAAGATGACATGCATAGTTAATAAACAAGTTCACCCAATCAATCAAGAGAAAAAAATAAAAGTTCAAAAATAAAAAAATCCTAATCTAGGGTAAACCTGGACTTAGACGACTCCTAACTTTAGACTATCTTTGGGAGGTATACTGTCGACCTTAACCACAAGTTAATCGGCCAGGTAGGTGGTAAGATCGGTGGGAGGTATCCGTTAAAGATGGGCCTAATTACGCCAAACCACCAACCTTCGGAGTTTCGCCCCTGAATCCCTAACCTTAAATACTGATTTGGCAAGAGTTAATTTCGAACAACTTCCTCCTTCAGTCAATCTCTTAATGAGCCTGAGTTAACTTAAGGCCAACGTCTAGACAATTTTTATTTTAGGGTTAGGGTTGTGAACACAACAGAAATAATTTGTTGGCCAATGAAGGGTAATGTCGTCCCCACCTTATGTTGTTTGTAGGTTTCACCCTTAAGATAAATTAGTACACGTGTACAAACAAATAGAAAAGAAGTCACTCAAAAGCAGTAAATCAGCCAAGGGTGCTTCCTAGTCTATATGCAATGTGGACGTACCTTGTCGCCAGCACTCTTCAACAAAATTAAAGAAATTTAAATAGACACGTGCCTATGATGCAGGAGTCTAATTTTTTTAATTAGTCAACTAATTGGTTACTGTTAATTAGTTAGTAATATACAGGGTGATCACAGAGAAAAATTATCAAAGTAGTAAAAAGAACTTTGCAATTTGCAACAACCTGCAAAAGATCATAGTAGTAATCTACTAATACCGTGAAAATGCTGCAATTGCCGCATTTGCACGGCTGCTTAGTAGGCACTATTATCCTACCTTCTAGGGCAGAGGCACAGAATAGCTATATGTCTTCAGTTGCAGCTAATTTTCTTGTTATCAAATCCTACAAACAGAAAAAATAATTAATTTTTGAGAATAGCATACCATTCCCTCCCCGACAACGGCGTCAAAATTTGATTGCCAGAAAGAATACAAAGAATATGAAAAATGTATATGATTAGTTTCAACTCTGAATCTTCGCAATTTAACCATTGTAGTAAGATCTAAACGGGTCGAATCTCAGGGAGAGATCCAATTAAAGCTTTTCGGTAATATTGTCTTCTTATTATCTTCTCTATTTAAAGAACTTAGAAAAGAAAAGATGAATTGTATGTGGATAAAGAATTAAATTAAAAAAAGGTTCACAGCTTACTAATAATCAACCACTATACATGCTAATGTTAGATAAATAATTACTTCACTTCAAATCCTAAACATGATATTCTGCCCCAAAATCAAGTAAGATATGTTGTGCGGATTCGAATGGGAAGTGTACCAATCGTCTTCAAGTAATATAATAATGAGTAGAGTATCATTCCCATGAGGGTTGTTGTTCAAGTACCAACTTAATCTTTCCTAGTTTTATTTGAATAATCAATTTATTGGAAGATGTTATAACTAAACTATTACTAGAAAGGTTTATTTTAATTATGAAAAGAACTAGGGTAATGATTTTGATAATAGTAATCAAATAAAATATTATGCTTGTGCTAATTTATTCTATTCATGCTAACAATCAGAATTCTTATCCTAATTAGTACTTTCTCTCGAACAATCCCAATTTTATCTTTTAAATTAAGAATTCACAATCTCTCGATCTAGTAAATTGCTAATCAGAAGATGCATTAAGTATAATGGATTTCCTATTTGACTGCATAACTCTTACGTCTCAATGTTTTGAGTTAGGTTTGTTAATCCTAAAAACTTTTACTAAGTTATCTCCTCTCAGACTCTAACCTAGCCTTCTGATCCATTACACACACTAATTGTAACAATAAAATACAAGATTTAACAACTTAGTATATAAAAGATTTAAATTGTATAAAGTATGTTGGAGAAAATTATGTTAAAGATAAAAGTATGTTGGAGAAAATTATATTAAAGGTAAATTTTATAAAGTATGTTGGAGAAAATTTTATAAATAATCTCATATCATCATACAATCCCTACATCATGCCTTAATTATAGAAAATTAGTTCATAACTAGAAAATAGAACACATTATAATATAAGAATAGATCATGAAATAAAATTAATTAAAGATAAAAATAAAGAAAGGTAAGAGAGCACCAATAAAGATGAAGCCTTGACAAATTTCCTTCTAAAAGTACTCTGAGAATTAATGACTAACAGCAGAATTTTATTAATTTTCGCTCAAAATAAAAGAGGAAATTAAATTATTTTTTTACAAGAGGCTTTGCAGTGTTTATGTAGAATAGAGAGCAAAAGAACCCTAGTCGAATATAAAAACCTAAATTTCTTAATTTACATGAATTTTTGAGAAAATTTTATCCATAAGCATTGCCAGAGTTTGGCCAGCTGGCCGAAAATTTAGCTGGCTGGCCGAGCTTCTTGCTGTATTGGCGCTCTGCTTTTTGACTCGTGTTGATTTCTGAGTTAGCATTCTCCTTGACCGATCCACGGCTGCTTGGCCGAAATTTACTGCTGAGTGGCCGAACTCTTGGTCCGTTTCAGTCCCAGATTTTTATGAAATTTTTGATTTTACGTGAAGGCTCTATTGAGATGTTCCAATTCTGCTTTAGATCTCTGGTTCTGCATCTCTTTTATTCATTTGATATCGCCAATTTGTCAATTTTCGCTCTTTTTTTTCTAATTTGTTATTGACCTAGAATCTGCAAAATACCACTAACAAAATACCCATACAGCATTAAATATGGCAAATAATAGGCGTAAAAAGTGATGTAAAATATTTATATAAATTACATACATCACACCCCCATACCTACTTTTTGCTAGTCCTCAAAGAAAAAGAAAAACTAAAAATTCTAAAAATAAAATCCTAATCCACTTTCGCAGGACTCACGATTACACTTAGCATGTGTAACAAGCTATTAAATCCCTAGGCTACCCTAGTGGATGAGTGCTGTCTGTGAGAGTTTTTAGTGAATTACACCCACAAAATTCGGTGAAAGAATTTAAAAGATAAGAAGAGATTAAGTTAAAAAGGATAACAAAAAACAAGGATAACAAAAAATAATGAAAATAGAGAAAGAAAGATAAAAATAAAGAAAGACAAAATATTTTTGGAGTGGTAAGCATCACTAATGTATAAGTTCTCTAATTATCATAAACTCTCATTATCAAGTTCAATTCTTATCAAGAATTCTATCATCTATTTTGTAGAGATTTTAAAATCTTAGCCTACATCGCCATCCTTCCTAAGTTTTCTGATCCTATGCATCTTCATGACTGTATATAGTTCTTAACTTGGGATTTTGATTCAAACTTACATACTTAAAATGTTTTTTTTAATGAAATTTTGAAGTATTTCCACTTCGTTGCCCTTTAAACACTTCTTTTTTTTCAATATATATAACTAATCTAATTCTCTTTCATGTAAATATCAAAAATTCTTGAGGCTAACATACCTAACTAATTGATCGTTAGATTTGTTAATACATATTTTTTTCAACTTACTTAACTATCTTTCATGTAAATACCAAGGCTTCTTGAGATCAAAGCACCTAGCTAATCAATAGTTTAGGTTCTTATTATATATATATATATATATAATCAATAGTTTAGGTTCTTATTATATATATATATATATATATATATATATATATATATATATATATATATATATATATATATATATATATATATATATATAAGTATTAAGTAATCCTCATTATCCCAAGTTTAAACTATTGTGTAAGTGTAGATAAGATGCATATTCACATGGACAAATTCTAGATGGCAATAATATTTTAAAATTTTTCATCTCTACTCAAAGACTTTAAAATTCCATCAAATTGATATTTCCTATCCAATTCAAGTTTTATGGTTACTAAATCTCTTACAACTAGGTCAACTTATCATAAAAACTTTTTTTTTGCAATAAAGAAAGAAATAAAAAGAAAAATCCTACTATACAACTCTCCTTAAGCACGCCTCCCTCTCTTTCCCATGCTACTACTACCTCCTTCAGAACGTGTCTTCCTAAAATGTGTCTCTTCAATTTTTTTCTTCTTCTGCCCCTTTATCAACTTGTATGTTCTTTTTATCCCCTCCCCAATTAAATGCATAAATGCACGATTATCTTCAGATGGTTATTGATTAAAGAATTTATCATCCTCCTCTGCCGATTCATTAGATGATGATGATGCAACGGGGACATGTTCTTATAGCATGGAAGGTATGAAATCACCTAGAGGGGGGTGAATAGGTGATAATGCTAATCAATACACAAATTTAAAAATTATGATACAACGATCACCCGAAATAAGACTAGAAGCCGAATACCCCGTGAAGGGCTCTGAACTCCTTCCTCGTGATTCCTCTAGATAAGAGTTTGAGGTGCGCAATGCAATCTTATTGTGTGAGTATTGATCGACAATATAGCAATGATTATGAAGCAAGTAAATATAGCAATGAATATAAAGCAAGTAAATGAAGCAAGTAAACTAATCGCAAACACTGAGATTTGTTCCGAGGTTCGAGCACCCAGCTTTACGTCCCCGCCTTCACCCAAAAGGATTTTTCAACTACTATAACTTTCACAAAGAGTTACAACCACACTGGAGTACCCAACTCCTCAATCGCACTCCTCTAGTCTAGAGGTAGTGAAGCCATAAGTACAAGAATATTTTCGTGATCAAAAGACCACAAACCCTCTTTTGAAAAACCTTTTCCCCTTAAAAAACCCTAGAGAATAATATATAAGATTGAAGCTCAAGGTTTTGTAAGTGATATAAAAATAGAAAAGAGATTTTAAGAACCAAAAACTTTCAGAAAACTTTTAAAAATAATAGCCCAAAACTTAAACAAAAGCTCTTTCTCAAGAAATTCAAAACTTTTGATCTTTGAATTTGTTATTGTGAAAACCTCTACCCTAATGACCCCTTTATATAGGATTAGGAAGAGTAAACATAGAAAAGTTTTACCTAAATATAAGAGGAAGAAATTGACCCTCTAATACAGCTAACCATGTTTTATTTAAACTTAAACACATTTTGAAAACATGTTAAAAATCAGCCTCCAGAAAATTAGCCACTACTGCCAATCTAGCAGATTGGTCAATTTTGAGAACATTTGTTAGGCCTAAACGTCCGAATTCAGAATTAGGTATATAGGAATAATTTATAGATCTTTAAGTCTTCGTTTTAATGCAACTGAAATCAACTCAATATCATTTTTTATTAAAAAGTTATCAATAAAACACTGACAGGTGTCAAAACAAAAACTGTAAGCTATTTTCAGAACAAGAATAGAGTTCAGCCAAATATTTGATAACTTTAAAATTTGAATCTGAAAATGATTATTGAATAAAAAATTTAGATCTGAAAGTTATCTTTGAAATGCAACTTAAATCATATTATTTGAATATAAGAATAAAAAGTTATGATAACAACTATAAAAGGGTGTCAAGTAGATCAGCAGAACTAAAACTGGTTCAAATCCAAAACCGATATATATACTTGAAATCCAAAACCGATTAAATCAAAACCAAACGTATTGAATTTATGTGTGTGTATTTGAGCTTCAAACATATACTATTCTTTAACAAACTAAAAATATAAAAACTTTATAGGAAGGTGTCTCTGAACCGCGTTGCCGAGCTAGAGCCTTCTCTCCTATGAAAACGTCCTCTTGCGTCATTTGTCTTTTAGCGCCATTATCCATACAATATGCTTAATAAGACCATCATGACTAGTACAAACCTAAAACTCATTCTAAACAACTTATTAATACCAAATAACTTCTATGTGTTTTGTTATCATCAAAACTTAAACAAATAGAGTGTAACCTTTTGGGCCAACAATCTCACCCTTTTTGATGATGACAAAACATATAGGTTATAACACAAGACATAAAAGAGATATAAAAAGTCCCCCTCAAATGATACTCTATTTTATCAAGTATAAAACATGAAAACATATACATATATGAATATGTACAAAATATGAAACCTACATATACATATATGAGATAAACATGTACAAAATATGAACAAAACATGAAATCACCAATACTTCTCCCCCTTTTTGTCATACATTAAAAAGGGTTAGGAAACAACCAATAAATAATATATACTTGAACAAGATATAAATATGCATATATGCATACATAAACTCAAATATCTCTTCCCCTTTTTTTGTCAATTCATCAACAAAGGGGCTAAAAAAATAAACAATCGATTGCCATATCATCAAATCTTAAAGATCAAAACTTAAGTTTTTTTTTAAATACCAATTTAAAATTTTTGATAAACATATTGATACCAATTGAAAATTATTGATACCAATTAAAGGTAAAAACTAAATTTTTAGATAAACACTAGAATTATTTTGCAATGAGGATACCAAATAGAGAATAATACCAATCTAAGATCATTGATATTAATATTGAAAATGTTAGCATATATCAAACCAAAGTATTTTACATCATAAATGGTGGGAGTAAGATAACAATTTGAAATCAAAACTGATACAAATTGAAAATACAACCAATACCAATTTTACATGAAACCAATTTAAAAACAAGAATTTTCTCCCTTTCATGAAATACTAAAAGAAACAATGCATAAGCTTATAATAGATACTAATTAAAAATAATTGACATGATGAACTAAATCAAGCTTAGCAAACATAATTTGTGCTTTTTTTTCAAAAAAAATGTAAAGACATGTGAAACAAGCATAATCAAATCATATATATTTATTTATGGATATACTAATTGAAATATGAGGCATACATATATAGAAAACACATATGAGTATACAAACATATGAAATATCAATTTTGATACCAATAAAAATATAATGAGAATCAATATAACTCATACTTACCACCCTTATCATGCACAAGTTTAAAAATATTCAAGAAGGGTATACAAGGCATGGTCGCCCATCCAACCGCCCTTAAATGGGTAGGGTTTTCAAAAATAGGTTTGAAATAGAGTACGTTTGAAAAACACTACCAAAGCGAAGAATACGAACTAGTTATATGAAAAAGTTGAAAACTAGCACGAAATCCTTCAAGTAAGGAATAAAACAAAACTATATTCCATAAAACATAAAAATCTTCAAAACTAGAATCCTTCTTCGGTATATGTATGTCATGTACAAACTAAAGTATACATACATATCCAAATATAAACGAGTCCACAAAAGTATATGCATGAAGGCAAGTGGCTCAAGGATGTATATGTATATCTAATAGTTTAGACTAAATAGACATATACATGAAGTTAAACATATAAAAATGAAAAACATGGATAAAATGGGAATACAAGTGAAATGTATGAATCATCAAAACTAGACTATACTAGTACATCTAATGAGTACAAATGAGCATTCAAGTACAAACATCTAATGGTCTATTTGTGGCTTACTAGTTGTATAAGTATATATCTAAGTTTTAATGAAAACTAACATCTAAACATGTAATTAAAACATGAAGCATCAAAACAAAACTCATAAACATCCATATGATCATTATGTACATGCACATGCATAGATCTAGGACATACACATTAGTTAAAATAAATGTGAGAACACAAAGATATAAATCCATATTAAACATGGGTGTCTCAAATAACTAAACATGTATATCATAGGACTAATAAACATGGCATATGGCATAATGAACATTAAAACAAAACATGCTACAAATGAATGTCATAATAAGCATGCAAACATAATGGGAGTAAGAGATTGTTACCAAACCAATAGGGCACATCTCTATATCTCCAAAACATGATGGTCCTCTCCACCAAACTCCCCTTGAAAGTGATGCATCCAAATAGTTCTCTTTTAAGCTCGGAACGCATCTACTTCAAGGCACCATAACTCTCACGTCATGCGAGAGCCCACACCTACATCAAATAAAATAGGGGTGATCTTTGGTACCCACACTCTTTTGGGTCCATGGGGTTTAGTTCCTTTTCTAACCCAAACAAACTTAGTTGCTAAATTAGAATCATGTATATGATTATAGCAAAATTTAGCAAGGTGGCCCTTACGTCCACAATGTGTACATGTGTACACATGAGCATACATCGTGTTATGGGTATATCCGTGAGGAGCATGTGTATGCCGTGGTTGGTGTGCATGCATAGATGGAACTTGTTTCTTGCGAAACATGGATTCCAAGCGTGAGTGGTTCAAAAAAGCACATTGGCTCAAAGTGGAGCCCAAACAATCCATATTCTTCTTTAACAAATTTATATCATTTTCAATTATAGAAGAAGTGGAACATGCAATAGGTGAGTTAGGTGAAACTACACTAGCATGGTAAACATGTGAATCAATATCAATTTTCAAAGATTCATTTTTCTTTAAACAATCTTTCAATTCTTGTGAAATCAAGTCAATTTTGTTTTTCAAAGAATTATTCTCTTTTAATACAAAATCAAATTTTGAAGTTAAATCCTTATTTTTCTTCAAGATATATTCACAATCATTTTTACTTTTCAAAATTTTATTTTCATTAAGAGCAATATCAAGTTGGGATTTAAATGAGTCAAATTCACTCGAAATCTCATCCCTCTCTTGCAATGCAATCTCAAGTTTAGAAGATAAATCTTTATTTTCTTCTTTTAAACTAATATTATCCTTTTTCAAAAGTTTGTATTTTGATTGCAATTTTTCACTAACTATAGATGGTTCTTCATATAAAGCATGTGCATCTATATAATCACCACAAGAAGAACTAACACTATTATCTAGTTGAGTTTCCGAATATACCTCAAGGGAGTCATTCCCTTAGACCATGAAGCAACGTTTGTCGGATTCTTCTCCACTAGATTTTTCCTCCATATTGATTTGTGTTTGAAGCTCGGGAGAGGTCAATATGTTCCACACTGCAAAGGCAGAATCACAATGAGAAATCATAGATAAATATTCTTTACTTAGTGAGTTTCTAATAGCCCTTAGGGCTTGAGCTTAGCCATCTTATACTTGCTATTACCAATAAAAGATTCCTTGGTAGCAGCAAGGTAAACATAACAACCTAGGGATTTTAAATAAATACTCATTCTAATATTCCATATTTCAAAGTCACAAACATTAATCATGGGAGGGGCAAGGGGATCCATAAGTGTGTATAAACAATGCAAATGCAAATCTTAGATTAACTAGCCAAGATCTCACTCCTAGGTGGTTAAACCTAATATCAGGAGTGTAGGCTCTGATACCAATTGAAATCACCTAGAGGGGGGTGAATAGGTGATAATGCTAATCAATGCACAAATTTAAAAATTATGATGCAACGATCACTCGAAACAAGATTAAAAGCCAAATACCCCGTGAAGGGCTCTGAACTCCTTCCTCGTGATTCCTCTAGATAAGAGTTTGAGGTGCGCAATGCAATCTTGTTGTGTGAGTATTGATCGACAATATAGCAATAATTATGAAGCAAGTAAATATAGCAATGAATATAAAGCAAGTAAATGAAGCAAGTAAACCAATCGCAAACACAGAGATTTGTTCCGAGGTTCGAGCACCCAGCTCTACGTCCCTGCCTTCACCCAGAAGGATGTTCCAACCACTATAACTTTCACAAAGAGTTACAACCACACTGGAGTACCCAACTCCTCAATCACACTCCTCTAGTCCAGAGGTAGTGAAGCCATAAGTACAAGAATATCTTGATGATCAAAAGACCACAAACCCTCTTTTGAAAACCTTTTTCCCTTACAAAAACCTAGAGAATAATATAAAAGATTGAAGCTCAAGTTTCGTAAGTGATATAAAAATAGAAGAGAGATTTTAAGAACCAAAAACTTTCAGAAAACTTTTGAAAATAATAGCCCAAAACTTAAACAAAAGCTCTTTCTCAAGAAACTCAAAACTTTTGATCTTTGAATTTGTTGTTGTGAAAACCTCTACCCTAATGACCCCTTTATATAGGATTAAGAAGAGTAAACATAAAAAAGTTTTACCTGAATATAAGAAGAAGAAATTGACCCTCTAATACAGCTAACCACGTTTTATTTAAACTTAAACACATTTTGAAAACATGTTAAAAATCAGCCTCCAGAAAATTAGCCATTACAGCCAATCTGGCAGATTGGTCAACTTTTGAGCACATTTTTCAAGCTGTAAATGTCTGAATTCAGAATTAGGTATATAGGAATAATTTGTAGATCTTTAAGTCTTCGTTTTAATGCAACTAAAATAAACTTAATATCATTTTATATTAAAACGTTATCAATAAAACACTGACAGGTGTCAAAACAAAAACTGTAAGCTATTTTCAGAACAAGAACAGAGTTCAACTAAATATTTGACAACTTTAAAATTTGAATCTGAAAATAATTATTGAATAAGAAATTTAGATCTAAAAGTTATCTTTGAAATGCAAGTTAAATCATATTATTTGAATATAATAATAAAAAGTTATGATAATAATTATAAAAGGGTGTCAAGTAGATCAACAAAACTAAAACTGGTTCAAATCCAAAACCCGATATATGTACTTGAAATCTAAAATCGATTAAATCAAAAACCAAACGTATTGAATTTATGTGTCTGTATTTGAGCTTCAAACGTATATACTATTCTTTAACAAACTAAAAATATAAAAACTTTATAGGAAGGTGTCTCTGAACCGCGTTGCCGAGCTAGAGCCTTCTCTCCTATGAAAACGTCCTCTTGCGTCATTTGCCTTTTAGCGCCATTATCCTTGCAATATGCTTAATAAGACCATCATGACTAGTACAAATCTGAAACTCATTCTAAACAACTTATAAGTACCAAATAACTTCTATGTGTTTTGTTATCATCAAAACTTAAACAAATAGAGAGTGTAACCTTTTGGGCCAACAAGGTACCCAATTGATTTGCACTAAAGCATTATAAGATGAAGAAATAATTTAAGCTTGAATACTAATGTTATCTTGTATAGCATGATTAAATTCATCTTCAAGCATTCACTCCTTGCAAATTTGTGTGACAAGAATAGATAGTGGCATAAAGGTCTTTCGTTTATCTTTAGCGCTAGCAATGGTGTCCAATAGTGTGTAGCACATGTAAAAATCTTTTTTCTTAATCATCAAAATGTAGACAATATGTAAAACTTGATTGTAAAAGGATGAAACATGTGATACACCAAAGACATTACGATTTAACTATCTACATAATGCATACACATTCCTATATATTGTTTTAGTGATAATATCACCCCCTTAAGGTACCTAGCAATGTTTTCCCATTAAATGAATATAGTTTCCTAGGTTCCCTGGTTCTGAGTCCTTCTTTCTACAATGGGAATTCCCTTTAGTTCAGAAATAGTCTGTAAATGCAAGATTTTCATCTCCCCCTCCAATTTACTTCAATTATTCCTTGATTTTTATCAATGTTAGTTTCTGAAAATCCATCATAAAACACTTTTACTAAGGTAGGAATATAAAATTTATAAGTATTTGAATGCAACAGATAATCCCAATTCCTAGCCCTTATTTGATCTAAAAATACATCCCAATTGCTTCGAATACAAGAAAAAGTTGAGCTTAGCAAAAATCTTAGACATGATGAACTTGAAAAACTGAAAACTATAAAAGAGCAAAAACAGAGCACTTACTGTCCTTGAAGAATTCAGGGGAAAGTTTCTGCCAAAGTTCGGCTACCTGGTCGAGATTTCGGCTGCCTGGCTGAATTCTTGTCTCAAACTTCGCGGATCTGGTGGCTGAGGTCTCTGAAACTCCTTCTCCTGGCGGTAAAACGCTCTGGCTTGAGAGGTTGGACTCAGATTTGTGAGAAACAAAAGAGGGTTGAAGTTAGTTTATATAGAAGATGTATATACTCTTTTCCTAAAACTACTCTTCATTTAAATTTCAAATTCAAATTTTGAATCCTAGAAGATCTTGGAAACTTAATGCTCTTAGAAAGAGATGAGGGAGTTTTGAAATTCAAATTCTGAAAAAAAATTTAATTTGTTAAGAGGATGAAATAAAGAAGTTAAAAACAAGGAAGGGATAAAGTAAAAAAATTAAGAAAAGATTTCAAAAAAATTCAAAAAGAAGATTTGACCTTCCCCATACCTAAATTATGCTATGTCCTTATGCACAAAATCCGGATTGAGAATCACCCAAAAATTTTCAAATTTGAACAAGAAATCTATTTTTAAATCAAGATCTTTATTTATCACAACATAAGTCAATTTTGAAAATCACATATCTCAGAAATAGATCTAGAAAAATAGATAATTTGGAAAGTGTACACCTGAAAGGTTCCTGGTCAAACGCCTACCAGAGTTCGGCTGGCTGACCGAAAATTCGGCTGTCAGGCCGAACATCTGGTTCTTTGATGCTCTGTCTTCTGGTGCTTATGTTGTGGTGAATTTGTGGTTCATCTGGGAGTATTAGATCAGTCTACAGAGAGGGGTACCTGACATACAGAAGACATAAGTTAGTACTAAAAAATTAAAAATTAAAAAAATTAATAAGAGAAGTTAGAAAACTTGGGTTGCCTCCCAAGAAGCGCTTTAAATTATAGTCATTAGTTAGACTTCCTGTTGTACTTCATAGAGGCTCATGGATGAAGGTGTTAGCCTCGATAAGCTTTTTGCAATCTTTTGGACTTTCTTCCATATTTGGCTTGGCGGTGCAGCTTTCAAGTAGAAACTTTGCTTCTCATTTTTGCATTCTTGGACTTGGTGGACTTGGGATGATTGGACTCTTTGCTAAGCAACTTTTGAGGATCCTTTTTTGGTACTTCAACTAATTGCTTGCCCTTGGTATAAATTTTGAAGCACTCCTCGACATTCGATGGTTGTGGCGTAGCCTTAAAAACTTTGAAAGTAACTTGCTCATCTTGTACTCGAAGGATGAGTTCTTCTTTCACATCAATCAAAGTTCTTCCTGTGGCTAAGAAGGTCGGCCGAATATGAGGGAAACATTATTGGCTTTCTCCATGTCAAGCACGAAGAAATCTGTAGGGAAGTAGAACTTGTCAACCTTAACAAGCACATCTTCAGTAACACCAAGCTAATACTTTATCGATCTATCTGTCAATTGGAGTGAGACAGTAGTCTGCTTCGGTTATCCTAAACCAAATGCTCTAAAAATAGAGAGAGGCATTAAATTTATACTTACGAATAGATCACATAAGACATTATCGAATTTTAAGTTTCTTATAATGCAATGTATAGAAAAACTCCCTAAATCCTTAAGCTTTGAAGGAAGCTTGTTTAGCAGAATAGCGCTGCATTCTTTATTTAATATTACTATTTCATGATCCTCTAGTTTTCTCTTATTTCTTAGGATCTCCTTCATAAACTTTGTGTACTTGGGCATCTGTGCTAGGGCCTTTGCAAAAGAAATATTAATGTGCAGTTTTTTAAATATATTCAAGAATTGAACAAACTGCTTATTTGTAGCTTTTTGCTTGTGTTTCTGGGAGAATGGAAGTGGGGAACATATGGCTTGATAACTGACTTCTCTGTAGAACCTTAGAGTCTAAGAATCTCTTAGAGTTCGGCTACCTGGCTGAGATTTCAACTGGCTGGCCTAATTTTGGCTCTGTATATCTCCTGCCTTCCTCTCTTTTTCTGAATTTTTATCTCCAGTGTCTGTTGGAGCAAGGTTTTCTTCTCTGAAGACTTGGTCCTGTGCTAGGACTTTTCTACTTTTTAACGTGATTGCCTTGACGTGTCCTTTAGGATTTACCTCCGTGTTGCTTGGTAACGATCCCTGTGGTCGATTGGATGGCAGGCTAGAAATTTGACTCATCTGCACCTCTAGGTTATGAATTGTAGCTGCTTGGTTCTTCAAGTTGGTGTCTGTGGTGGTCATGAATGTTTGTGTAGTGGCGACGAGCTGTTACATTGTCTCCTTCAAGCTTGGCTTCTTCTCTTTGGTGGTGGTCTTGCTTGTTGTTGCTGAAAATTATTCGCCCTTGAAGCACTGTTATTTTTATTTTCGCCCCATCTAACATTATGATAATTCCTCCAAGCTAGTGTGTACATGTTTCTAATAGGGGTTATTATTCTTCTGAAAGTTATTCACGTAGTTTGCCCGCTCGTTTGAAGGGAACCCAAAGTTGCCAACTTGTCCTTCATTGGCTGGTTGTCTTGCAGCAAATTCATCATATGGAGGATTTTGAGTTTGGATGGCGCTTACATTGGTTTGCATCAAGTTTCTTTGTTAAAAATGCAAGTTGTGCATGTATTGTAGAGATTGCATCTATCTCATGTACCTTGGCTGCCTTCCTTGGCATCGCTCAATCTGGTTGTCACTGGTAGCTATTTGAGGCCATCTTCTCAAGAAGCTCGTATGCCTCATAACGTTCCTTGCCCATAAGTGCTCCTCCCGCGACCGCGTCAATTATCATCTTGGTATTTGGATTCAATCCATTGTAGAAGAATTAGATCTCAAACTAAGTAGGAAGTATGTGATGTGGAACTTTTTGAATCAATCCTTTGTACCTTTCTCAAACTTCATAGATACTTTCAGATTCAAGTTGAGTGAAAGTTGTGAGATCACCTAGTAGTTTTGCCGCTATAGATGGAGGGAAGTATTTTGTGAGAAACTTATTTGCCATCTCAACCCATGTTGCTATGGTATTCATAAGTAAGGAATTGAACCATGTATTCGCTTTATCCTTCAAAGAAAAAGGAAAAAATTTCAGTTTAATTACCTCTGGAGACACCATTAATCCTTTATGTGTCACATATCTCTAGAAAACTAGAGATGTGTTCATTGGGGTCGTCATGTGGGAATCCCCCGATTTGACATGTGTGTTGCACCATCTGAATTAACCCCAGCTTCAGTTCAAAATTGTTTGCTTGAATTATCGGTGCAATGCTGGATGAATTGGCTTTAGTAAGAGAGGGAACAGCGTAATCCCTCAAAGCTCTCTCTCATTTTGTTCCACCATTGCTTTTTCTCGATCTCATCTCTCCTTGAGCAAGCGTCTGAAGGTTCTATCAATCTCTGGATCGGTTCTATAAGCTCTGCACTCCTAGAACATCTCATCTACTAGTAACAGTAAATCAGGAGAAAACTCAACTCCGTCCACTACAGAAATTCGACTACCTAGCTAAAATTTCGGCTGCCTGGCCGAACTCTATGCTCCGTTGAGGTTGAACTTCCTGTAACCTGTAGAGGAAAAGATTTTTATATTAGATCTGCAGATAGAATTCAAAGCAGAATAGTAATCGATATTGTTGATATTGAAAATTATATAATATTCGGCAACGGCGCCAAAAACTTGCTGTGCGATTCGAATGGCAAATGTACCAATCATTTTCAAGTAATATAACTCATGAGGATTGTTATTCAAGTACCAACTTAATCTTTCCTAGTTCTATTTGAATAATCAATTTAGTTGGAAGATGTTATAACTAAATTATTACTAAAAAAGTTTATTTTAATTATGAAAAGAATTAGGGTAATAATTTTGATAATTGTAATCTAATAAAATATTATGATTGAGCTAATTCATCCTATTCATGCTAACAATCGAAATTTCTTATCCTAATCAGTACTTTCTTTCGAACAATGCCAATTTTATCTTCTAAATTTATAATCCACAATCTCTCGATCTAGTAGATTGCTAATCAAAAGATACATTAAGTACGATGGATATTCCTATTTGACTGTAAAATTCTTACGTCTCAATGTTTCGAGTTATGGTTGTTAATCTTAGAAGCTTTTGCTAAGTTATCTCCTCTCGGACTCTAAACCTGGCCTTCTGATCAATTGTGCACACCAATTGTAATAATAAACAAAATTTAACAACTTAGCATATAAAAGATTTAAACTTTATAAAGCATGAGGAGAATGTGCATAAAACATAATCTTATATTATCATACA
Organism: Agave tequilana; assembly: GCA_038442645.1. Classification (NCBI taxonomy): domain Eukaryota; kingdom Viridiplantae; phylum Streptophyta; class Magnoliopsida; order Asparagales; family Asparagaceae; genus Agave; species Agave tequilana. The sequence continues at coordinate 79,634 of JAVJIF010016466.1, forward strand.
ATCCCTACATCATGCCCCTAGTTATAAAAAAAAATAGTTCATAACTAAGAAAGTAGAACACATTATAATATAAGAATAGATCATTGAATAAAATTAATTAAAGATAAAAGTAAAGAAAGTAAGAGAGCACCAATAAAGTTGAAGCCTTGACGAATTTTCTACTGAAAGTACTCTGAGAATTAATGGCTAATGGCAGAATTTTATTGACGTTCACTCAAAATAAAAGAGAGAATTAAATTGTTTTTTACAAGAGGCCGGCGGCGTTTGTATAGAACAGAGAGCAGAAGAACCCTAGTCTCAATTTACATGAATTTTTTGAAAAAAATTATCTATAAGCACCGCCAGAGTTCGGCCAACTGGCCGAAAATTTGGCTGGCTGGCCGAACTTCTTGTTGTATTGGCGCTCTACTTTTAACTCATGTTGACCTTTGAGTTGGCATTCCCGTTGACTGGTCCATGACTATTTGGCCAAAATCTACGGCAGGGTAGCCAAAATCTTAGTCCATTTCAGTCTCAGATTTTTGTGAAATTTCTGATTTTACGTGAAGGCTATGTTAAGATATTCCAACTCTGCTTCAGATCTCTGATTTTGCATCTCTTTTGTTCATTTGATATCACCCATTTCCAATTTTCGCTCTTTTTCTTCTAATTTGCTCTTGACCTAAAATCTGCAAAATAACACTAATAAAATACCCATGCAGCATTAAGTATGGTAAATAATAGGTATAAAAGTAATGTAAAATATGAATAAAAATTACATATATCAAGATACGTGGGACAGAAACTAAGATACGGGTTGAAATAACACTAACCAAGATGTAACATTATAATATCAAGATTGTCGGTCAATCGGTCAAGTATAAAGTAGGAAAGATCATTAGAAAGTACGAACAAATCTTTAACCCTAACACTTATTAAAGTTGAACATTAAAATATCAAGATATTTATCAAGTATAGTTAAGAAGAACAATAAAAAAGTGCTTAAACTAGTTGCTTATCCTAATGAGTCTTCAAGAATAAAGATTAGAGTAGGCATGCATATGATCTAATCAGGTTATCTACTAGACATTAAATGTGATGGTGGTGATATATTAGCAAGCCATGAGAAAAGACCTAACTACTCATGGTAAACATGAAAAGCAAAAGAAAGTAAGAAATAAAGAAAATAAAGAGAAAGAAAAATTAAAAACAAAACAAAGATATGAGAAAGATAGAACCTATTTATTGATTGTCATGATTAATTACAAGAGTTGTCTTCCTCCTCGCATAAAAATAAAAATTCGGAAAGAAAATAAATCTAATGAAAACCCCTTATTTTGATCTCTGATGTGATATGAGAGATTATGAAAGACTTCATCTCTTTAAATAGACTTCAAAGCTAATCACACTATGATACAAATTAAAAGGTTTCCTAATTCAATATGAAAATTCAATCCAGCAGCAAGTTGGAGTGTTAATCGCTGAATATGACTCTTAAGATGGCTGAACTAGATAGAGTGGTAAACATAATAATTGTAGTCCTTCAGGTCTTCTTTCTGTAGAATCTTGAATCATCAGATTTAAAAATTAGTAGAGAAAGTTATGCTCCGAGTACTAAAAGGTGTACAGTCTGAATCTGAGTCTAAATTGATTTTAAATTCTATTTAATTTGAATTATTCTCCTTATTTCTTATAGAATTAGTTTTATACCATTCATCTTCTAAGACTTTATCTTTTGAATTTGAACTTGAATTTATAAGATGAAGTTTAATCCTTTCCTCCTTTGGATTAAATTTAATTTAAAATCCAACTTTAGATAGGATAGAAGCTTCTTCTACTCATTATCTCCATTTTTATTGAATTTCTACACACCATAAACAAAAAAAAGGTTAATAGCATTAATTAATAAAGGAATTATCAAAGATATATGTGTAAAATTGATGATAAAATGCAATTTTGGAGTACAATCACCTGGCTTGGTTAATTTTATTAATCAATGTAAGTGCAAGATAATGTGTAAATCAACGTAACAGGGTTAGGGATCAGTATCAAGAGTATCACTGTCAAATAGTGATTACAATACATATCAAAATTTTGAGAAAATAAAAAACGGTGACAATATCGAGTGACAAATGCATAATAGTATAACTGATACTAATGTTTTAGGATGTAGACATAATCAAAAATGGTAATCATGAGATAGGGTGACAACAGCTTACTTGTACAATATTTACTAATTTATAATTATACTTGAATGGTCAAAGCATCCTACGCATGCATGTCTTAAATACACATGATCAAGGAAGGATATGGAAATCGAGATCGGAAAGAAATTTATAAACAAACAAAAGAACACAGAAGAGAGCGAGTATGTGCACTTACCTGATGTCATTGGAATCTATATTTTCTTAACTGCAGTCGGCTCTGGAAAAGATTCGCGGCCTAAATATTATGTGAATTAATTAGAGACTTGACATGTTCTTTATTCAGTGATGAGCATATAATTTTTACTTTTTATTATAATTTTGGTTGGTTAATATTTCCAAATAATTCATTTCTGAATTTTAGCAACCATTTAAAAATATACTTTCATGATAAAATACATGCATAAACTAATAAATTGATATATAATATTTATATATTACTGAATTATGAATTTTATTTTTTAGTAATATTACACCCAAAATAATTTTACAGAGTCCCAAATTTAGTTTGTGATTTTCTGTGAATTTTCTGAAATTTTTGGAGTTTATTTCTAATTTTTTCTTAATTAAAATAAGCCTAAAATCAATAAAAAGCTTAACAGATCTGTTTGCTACAGTAACGGGTCTGCTACAGTGTTGGGTCTGAGTCTGCTACAGTGTTCGGTCGGGTCGGCTATAGTAAAATGCTACAGTAATATTTTCGGTATTTTATTTTATTTTATTTTATTTTTCTTTTTTCTTTTTTTGTTTTTTTTTATAATGACCAGGTCGGGTTGTAAAACAGACCCAAACCCGGGTCTGTAAAAATAGACCAGGCGCTGGACTGGCCAGGCCAAGCCAGCAGCTTGTTTGGCCGAATGCAGTGCTCTCGGCCAGGGCCGAGAGCACTGTGCAGTATTTTTTTCCTCTTAAACTAAAATCTTAAAAATCCTAAAAAATATATGATAATTACAAGGCATATGTTATGTGTTTTACATAATTTTATTGAGATTTTACCATATGTTTTTCATGGTGAAATTAAAGCTAAAAAGTAGTGCATGCAACCTGTTTGATGAAATGCCACAAAGAACTATAATCTACGAAAATGCAAAATAACTTACTTGTAATGCTTCTCTTTAATCTGAATCTTCTTCCCTTCATCCAGCACTTCAGAGTTTTAGGAGAGAAAGTGAGAGTATTGAGAAAAGGAGAGAAGCTTGACTTTTGCATTTGGCTAGAGATGGTGAATTGCCCCTTATATAGGCGCCACACACACCCCTAAGCCACCCCTGAGAGTTATGGGTACATGAAAGGAGTAGTGGGCTCAGTTGGGTTGAGTGGGAGTAAGGGGAGAAAGTGTGGGAGAAGTTAGAGAAAGTGGAGGAAGTTAGAGAATATGGAGAGAGTTGGATAGAGTTAGAAAAAGATAGGCTTGGGCCTTTATACCATATGCTAATGTGGCACCATGGTTTAGTCATTACATTCTTTCCTAACCAACCAAGGTTCAAGCCCTCGTGGTTGCAAATAATTTTTAGGTTTTATTTTTATTTTTATTTTTTATAATGTTTTTTTGCCTTTTCTTAATTCAATTAAGTTACTATTTAATTCAAAAAATTCTAAAAATTCTTAAAATAGAAAATATATTTTAAGAATTACTGAGAAGCCGGATTCATGAAATTTATCCCCTATTGCAAATTAGAAATTTGAGAGTCGTATAGCGACACCGATGGGTCTTGAATTTCGAGAATCTTCAATTAATTTAGAAATATTTTAAAAAAAATCTGAAATATTGAAAAATATTATTAGAGTTAAAGTAGACTCAGTTTAAGCTACCAGAATGGCCAATACAGGTATTTATACCATACCGACCACTAGTGAAAAAATACTGGTGACTGGAACTGAGGGTTATAATTCAACCCATCTAATAAAAAGAATTTCGTCCTCAAAATTCAAAAGTAAACAAGAAGAAGAGTATTCTAAGCTATAAGATGATGAATAGATAGTTAGAGATGAGATAAGTTACCTGAGAAGAGATGAGGATATTTAGCCCTGATCTCATCTTCTCGTTCCCAGGTGGAATCCTTAGGAGAGTTTAGATCTCAAGATACCAGTACCAAGGGAATGGTCATGTTCTTCATAACCTTCTCCTTCTTGTTGATGATGCGGATTGGCTGAGCCTCATAGGAGAAATTGCGGTTCAGTCTCAGGTCTGAATAATCCAGGATATGTTGGTCCACCCTGACGTACTTCCTTAATTAAGAGATGTGGAATACGTCATGAACACCATCTAGTGCTGGAGGTAAGACTACTCGGTATGCTACTTCTCTGACTCGCTCTATGATGTCAAAAGGTCCAATGTATCTGGACTCAGCTTCCCACTGCAGCCGAACCTATGACCCCTCGAGTTAGTGAGATCTTAAGAAACACATGGTCACCTACTACAAACTCTAAGGCTCTTCTCTTGGCGGCTTTCATATATTTTTTGATTTTGTCACCTTCTCTACTATTTGCAAAATCAGCTCTGGGCCGAGCAGCTTCCTTTCACCGATGTCATCCCAGCATACAGGAGATCTGCACTTTCTTCCATAGAGTGCCTCATATAGAACCATCTGGATACTAGCCTGATAGTTATTGTTGTAGGAGAACTCTACTAAATGCAAATGGTCATCCAATGATCCCTTAAAGTCCAATATACAGGCTCTAAGCATATCCTCTAGAATCTGGATGATTCTTTCTGATTGGCCATCAGTCTGAGGATAAATGTCGTGCTGAACTTTAACTTGCTGGCTAAGCTCTTCTGAAGACTTTCCCAGAAATGCGACACAAATTTAATGTCCCTATCTGATGCAATACTAACAGGGACTCCATGCAGTCTGACTATTTCTTGCATGTACTTCTCACCGGTGCTTTTGTGGACTGTTCGACTCTGAAAGGTATAAACTGAGTACTCTTAGTGAGTCGGCCATGATTACCCATATAGCATTGTTCCCTCTTGAACTCTAAGGCAGGCCTACAACAAAGTCTATGGTGATATTCTCTCACTTTCATTTAGGAATAGGGAGTAGTTATAGCAGCCCAGCCGGCCTCTGGTGTTCCGCCTTGACTTGCTGGCATACAAGGCAACGGGCTAAGAATCGAGCTATCTCTCTCTTTTCATCCCGTGCTACCAAAAGTGTTGCTTGAGGTCTCTGTACATTTTAGTACCCCCAGGGTACACCAAATAAGGAGAACTGTGGGATTCAGATAGCAACTCCCCTCAAACTTTCACGGATGGTACATAGGGTCTTCTACCGAATTGAAGTGAACCATCAGCATGGATGACTATATCCTGCCTTAGTTCAGCTTTCACTTATCTCTGATCTTTTGCAGCTTAGGGTCTTCCTTCTAAACCTCCTTGATCTTCTTGATTAGAGATGGTTGAGTCATCAAGGTCATGAGTCTTCCAATATCTCCAGGTAGTATGATCTCCAAGTCTAGCCTAAGAATCTCTTCATGTATCTCCTTCTGCTGAGTCATCACCATGAAAGAGGCTTCTTACTGAGAGCATCAGGACTACATTTACTTTCTCGAGGTGGTATTATAGATCTAGATCATAGTCGGCCATGAGCTCTAGCCATCTCCTTTGGTGCATATTGAGCTTCTTTTGGGTAAAAATGTATATGAGACTCTTATGATCTGTGAATATCTTCACACGCTCCCCGAAAAGATAGTGTCTCCACACTTAAGGGAGAAGATGACTGCCGCCGGTTCCAGATCATGGGTTGGGTAATTCCTCTCATGGGGATTCAGTTGTCTTGAGGCGAATGATATCACTCTGCCTCGTTGCATCAACACACAGCCCATGTCGGGCCCAGAAGCATCGCTATGTATCATTATCCCCCTAGATCCATCTGGAATTGCTAGAATTGGTGCTGTTGTCAATCGATCCTTAAGTTCCTCGAATGCCACTAGCATTTCTCAGTCCATTGATACTTCACTTCCTTTCTAGTGAGCTTGGTTAGAGGCTTGGCGATTCTGGAGAAATTTTGGACAAACCGACGATAGTAGCCAGCCAGTCTACGGAAACTTCTCACTTCTATGACACACTTAGGGATTGGCCAATCTCTGACAGCTTTTACTTTGGCTGGATCTAAGAAGATGCCATCCCCAGATATAATGTGCCCGAGAAATGAGACATGGTGTAGCCAAAAACAGCATTTACTAAGTTTTGCATATAACTTCTCTTGTTTTTGAGTTTGTAGGGCAATCCTCAGGTGCTCCATGTGTTCCTCTTTGGTCTTGAAATAGATCAGGATATCATCAATGAAGACCATGACAAACTGATCTAGGTATGGAGTAAAGACATGATTCATCAAGTCTATAAATACTGCAGGAGCATTGGTGACTCCGAAAGGCATAACAAGGAACTCGAAATGTCTATATCGCACCCGAAAAGTAGTCTTTAGTACATCCTCAGCCTTCACCTGCACTTGGTGATAACAGAATGGAGATCTAGCTTGGAGAATACTGTGGCTCCCCCTAGTTGATCAAAGAGATCGTCAATCCGGGGTATGGGATACTTGTTCTTAATTGTGACTTGGTTAAGCTCTCGAGAATCAATGCATAGTTGCTGGCTACCATCCTTCTTCTTGAGTAAAAGAACCGGAGTGCCCCAGGGTGATTATTGGCCCAAAGGTCCATCACCCTAGTTTTGATGATGATTAACTCATGTAGTTATAGTACTAATGATCTTGTGCTTATTTAGTTTCAGATATTTGATCAAGACCTTAGTCGTTGTTTAGCTTCAATGAAAGATTCGAAGTTAAGTTTTAAAGCTAGCACGTGTTGATTCAAGAGCTCGCGCGTCAAGATCGCATCTAGTACTCAAACGAAGTCTAGCTCTTTGGATCAAGGTTTGGACATAGTCAAGATGGAGAAGAAGATTTTCTAGAAAAGATTTTTAAGACTTGAGTCTATGTTTGTAAGTGTTAAGATTTTATGTTTTACATAAAATATAAAGGATAGATTAGTTGTGAATTGCTCAAGCTTATATACATACACACAAAATTTATAATGTTTTCATAAGAATAGTTTTGATTTTAGAAAATACCGTTTTGATTTTGAGCTTAAAGTAGATATCTTTATGTTTCATGAATAGAGTTCATCAAAATAAGTTTATATGTTTTATATGTATATTGGATTTCATCTATATACATTGTTGGTTCAAATATTTCGAAAAACTTATTTGATGTTTCTATATCATGTGTTTAAGTTTTGTATTTATCAAAACTTATTGCAGAACTTATTGTCAAAAACATAGATATTTCATCTTATATGTGTATTGAATCATATCCATACACACTATGCTTCAAATGAGTTTTAATATCATATTTTTGTATTTGAACAAGTTTTGAAAAAAATCAGTTTTCGTTTCAAAGTTGATTTTTGAAAAATACCGATTTTTATTTAAAGCTGAATTTCTATATCACAAAAATAGTTCAACTTGTTTATAATATCTGTTGACTTTTGATCACACATATTTGGATTTCAAAGTATATCAATGAATTGATTTTTGTGGATTTTATATGATTTTATGAAATTTTATAGAATATTAAAACACCAAATTTGAATCCCTAATTATCCCTAACCTGGCCTTCTGGTGGTCGACCGACCGGTCGATGAGCCAGAATTCGGTCGACTGAGTGGTCGACCGATGTGCACAGAACGTGCACACAGCCTTGTCTTGAGGGCCGGTCGACCGAGCGGTCAACCGATTCAGAGAGCCAACTCTCTGGATCTGGTTCTGGTCGACCGAGCGGCCGACCGATCGGTCGGCTGACAGGTCAAGATCTGGGTGCGGTCGACCAGCAACCCCAACGGTCATAAATATGATCGTTAGTCAGTCGACCGGCCGGTCGACTGACAGGCCAATATGGCCACAACGGCTAGTTTTTGACAGCCTTTATAAATTGGGGTTTTGGGCCAGTTTTGGTTAAGATTTTTAGGAGAGTTTTCTAGAGCTATTTTTTATCTTCCACAGAAGTTTTTTAACAAGTTTTAGAGCTTTCATTTCCAAATCAAAAAGAGTTTTTCAAGAGTGAATCTTTTGATTTTATCAAAAGCTTTCTTGAGTTTTCCACCTCCAAATCTATATAAGTTTTTCTCATACAAGCTTGAGCTTTTTATAGTCTTATCTATCCTATAGGAGCTTTGTTGTGAGAGTGTTTTTGGTGATCAAATTGTAGAGATTATCAAGATTTCATCGTTGTATTTGAGGAGGCGAACTTGTGGGTTCGCATTATGTAGAGTCTTGAGGGACCTCATTGTAGAGGTGCGGCCTCGACAAGTTAGTGTGCTTGCGTGTATTGTTCTTGCGGGAACAAGTGAAGGACTTGCGGGTCCAAGAGTTTTTGAGGGAACTCGTTGTAGGTGTTGCGGCACCGAGTTATCTTGCTGAATCGATTCTAGTACAAATCTTTCATAGTGTTGAAGGCGGGGATGTAGAGCAAGTGTGCTCGAACCTCGAAACAAATCTCCCATGTATGCGATTATTTATCTCTCTCACATATGTTTTATTTCATACATGCTCTTATTGTTTATATTTATTATATGCTTGATATTCCCTTGTGCTTCATATATATACATGCTTGGGATTATTTGCTCACACTTGATTTTAATCAAGAGAGCCATAGTGGCACTTCAACTCTTAATTTAGAGAAATCTTGAGAAGATAGTTCAGAGCCATTTACCAAAAATTCGGCTACACTCTTGTGCTATACTTTGTGTGTTAGCTTAATAGTTTTTATTTGCATAAATAGTTTTTAATTCCGCATTTGTTTTGCATTAGATTAGCTTGTCACCTATTCATCCCCTCTAGATGATCTACAATTGGTATCAGAGCTTGGTGCCCTTGATTTGGGTCTAACAACCTTGAGTTAAAGATTCTCATGTTAGCTTATCACAATATTTGTACACACACTCATGGATTTCATGACACCTCTCATGTTTGACATCCTTAACATCCAAACTTGAAAAATTAAGATGTCCATGAATCTAAAAGCCCTTGGTATTCATGTCTATTTTGTTACTATTAAAGATTCTTACTTTTGAAATGGCAAATATCTTGAGGCTAATGCAAAAGCCATCCATGCTATAAAGAGTACCCTAAATGATGATTATTTATCTAAAGTTTTTAACATTGAATCGGCTTTTGTAGTTTGGAACACTCTTCTCACTCTCGGGGAACAAACGCCAAATGAAAAAGAGAGTGACTTAGATGATGGAAGTGCTACTTTCAACATGTGTTGCATGGCCCAAGGGGATGACCCCCTTGAGGTAAATTCCGAATCCGAGTTAGATGTGAAATCACCTTGAGGGGGTGAATAGGTGACTAGCTAATCTAATGGTGAATTAATACGGAATTAAAACTATTTATGCAAACTAAAAATTCTTAAGCTAAACACACCAAGTATAACACAAGAGTGTAGCCGGATTCCCCGTGGAGGGCTCTGGACTAACTCCTCAAGATTCTTCTAAATAAGAGTTGAGGTGCCATTTTGGCTCTCTTGGTTGAATACAAGTGTGAGCAAACAATTCCCAAGCATATAACAATTAGGCACAAGATATATCAAGCATATACAGATAAAGGCAATATAAGCATGCAAGATATAAACACAAGTGAGAGATAGAGAGAGAGCAATCGGAAACACGAAAGATTTGTTTTGAGGTTCGAGCACACTTGCTCTATGTCTCCGCCTTCAACACTATGAAGGATTTTCACTAAAAACGAACCCATCGGATCAGTCGGTGTCGTGCCGCAACACTACGAGCGAGTTCACACTAGAACTCCTTTGGACTCTCTAGTCCCTCTCTTGTTCCCGCAAGAACAAACACACGCAAGCATGCAAGCTTGTCGAGGTCGCACCTCTACACGAGCTCTCACAAGAACTCAAAACACCGAGAACCACAAGTCCGCCTCCTCAAAATACAAAGATGAAAACTTTGATAATCACAACACTTTGATCACCTAAAATCCTCTCATAATAAAGATCCCTATAGGATTGATATAGCAATGGATAGCTCAAGCGTGTGAGAAAAACTTGGATTGATTTGGTGGTGAAAAACTCAAAGAATCACTTTTGAAAACCTCTTGATAAACTCTCCTTTTGAATGGAAGTATTTGGCTCTAAAACAAGCGGAGATAAACACTTAGAAGTGTAGGAAAAACTAGCTCAAAAACCCACTTCAAATCTTGTCTAAAACAGCCCAAGGAAGCCCAATTTATAGGCATCCAAAAACTAGTCGTTGGGGTCCAAATCAGCAGTCTGCACTGTTGTCGCGCCAACGGTCGATGTTTCGACCGTTGGGAAGGTCGGTCGACCGCCTTCAGGGCAATGGCCTAGCGGTCGACCGCCCGTCGACCGGGCCATTTTCAGAGAGCAGACACTCTCTGGCGGTTGACCGTGTGGTCAACTGGCCTTGGCCGTGCACCTTTGTGCACGTCGGTCGACCGCCCGGTCGACTGACCTCTGGCTCGGTTGACCGTGCGGTCGACCGCAGAAGGCCAAAACAGTATTTTTAGGGATTTAAAAGTTTGGACTTTTTACTTCAATAAAATCCCATAAAATCTCTAAAAATCTACAAAAATAAGTTCAGTATAATAATTTAATATACAAACATGTTTGAGTAAAAATCAAAACATGTTTCAAATATTTTGAACTATTTTTGTGTTATGGAAATTTTGGCTTTAAACAAAATCCGTATTTTTTCAAATTGATTTTTCCAAAACTTCTCCCAATACAAAAACAAGATATTTTAAACACTTTTGAAGCTTCATGTGTATGGATGTGATCCACTACACATATATAATGAAATATCTATGCTTTTGACATTAAGCTCTAAATAAAGTTTTGATAAAAACTTATGTTATATTTGAGATATAAAAACCAAACGGTATTTTTCCCAAATGAAAATTCTTTTATGAAAACTCATATAAATCTTGTGTGTAAGTGTATATGATACTTGAGCAATCCACCAACTAATCTATCCTTTACATTTTATCTAAAAATTAAATCTTACTAAAAATAAACCTAGACACAAGTCTTCTCTTGAAAATCTTCTTCTCCTTCTTGACTTGGTCCAAACCTTGATCCAAAGAGCTAGACTCTTCTTGAGTACTTGATGTGGTCTTAATGCACAAGCCCTTGAATCAACACGTGCTAGCTCCAAAACTCGACCTGAAATCTTTTGTTGAAGCTAAACACCTACTAAGATCTTAATCATATATCTGAGACTAATTAAACACATGATCATTAATACTATAATCACATGAGTTACTCATCATCAAAACTAGAGTGATGGGCCTTTGGGCCAACAATCTCCTCCTTTTTGATGATGACAAAACTCATGGAGTTATATATGCATGGATTAAAGTTAAGCTTCATAGAAGCTCCCCCTTAACTCATGCATAACAATAAACAATAAGATATTCAATGAAGAGCATAAAACTAAACATATATATATGCATCAATAAGGTGAGAGAAACATGCAAACATCCAAAATCTTTTTTCCAAAAAACTTTCTCCTCCTTTTTGTTTAAACTTTCAAAAACATTCTCCCCATTTTGTAAACACAAGATGCATAAACTCAATATAAACTCAATATGTGCAAACACTCAAATATGCATATATAAACTCAAAATTTTTCTCCTCCTTTTTGTCAATCATCAACAAAAGGGTAAAATGAAACAAATCAAGAATAAGGATATATATGCGATGTACATTCATGAAGAGGAAGACGCTAAGTTAGCTTCCCTGCATACCTGCATTTCATGAAGAAGGGATGACAAGCCCTAACTCACATAACGCATAATATACAATGCATAAGTGGAGATATTAAGCTCTCCCTACACACGTGTATCACATAAAGAAGAGAGGTAAACCTCCTCAATATAAGATACACTCAACATGAATCTATATATAGAAGAGATGTTAAGCTCCCCTTGCATATAGACAATACATATCAAAATATTCTTAACACAAATTTTGATAATTACTCAAGGTAATAAAATACATTTTGAGATACCTTTATAAATAAACAAAATTTTTAAGATAGTAATTGTAAATAAACAATACAAATTTTGAATTTTTTTTAAATCAACAAATCAATTTGAGATATCACAAGATTTTGGTGCCATATGAAATAGAAAATTTGTGATACCAATTGAAATTGAAACATTTGTACATTTTGATATTAATGGAAGAAAATATTTTATATTTTAATATCAATTGAATATATGATAATTTTTGATACCAATTAGGTGGAACATATTGATACCAATTGAAATTAAAGCATACATATATAGAAAATAAAATATGAGTATACACAAAAATATCAATTGTAATACCAATTGAAAAATGATGAGAAGCAAGTGTATAACTCATAAAGATCTACCCTTTTCATGCACATGATAAAAGATATGTAATTTGAGTATGCAAGGCATGGTCGCCTATCCATCCGCCCTTTAAGGGTTGGTAGGGGTTTTTCGAAAATAAGAGTTTGAAAATATTCTAGCATAGTATGAAAACTCTACCAATTTAAGAATAAATAACTAGTTAAAATAATTTTTGAAAAACTAGTTAAAGATCCTTCTAAACATGAAATCAAATCATATGTATCTCATGAATCATACTAGATACACAAAAGTTGACACTCGAAGTCATAAAGCTCATAAAAGTGTTCATGAAACAAAGTCATGAATAAATAAAGAAATAATATGAGTGTACAAGCATCATGTGAATAGCATATTCATGAAATAGTCAATAAGGCTCAAATATCAAACATGTGAAACACATGAAAATTCATTTTTTAAAAAATAAACTTCTAGGTATATGTATGATTTATCCAAAGCTAACAATATGCATACATATCCCAAACATAAAAGAGTCCATAATAGTATTTGCATGAAGGCAAGAGACTCAAGGGTATACATGTATATTTATTAGTTTTGAACAAAAATTACATATACATGAAGCAAAACAAAATAGGTAAAATAAGAATAAATGAGAGAATCATCAAAGCTAGGCTATAAATGTGCATGTAATGAGTACAAATGAGCAATAAAGTGCAAACATAAATGAATCAAATGTTGTTCACTACTTGTACAAGGATATACACAAATTTTGACAAAAATTACATCTAAACAAGTATTTATCACATGAAGCACAAAACATGAACATGCTAAAAATTATCAATGTAAAAGCATGTAAATAAAATAGGACTTTAGAGATAGTTACCAAACCAAAGAACTAAACTCTAAGTTTCTAAAAACTTGGTGGTCTTCCCACCAACCTCCTTGATAGTGATGCATCAATTTGTAGTGTCCATCAAGCTCATGCATCCACCACCAAGGCGCCAACTTTCTCACGTCATGTGAGAACCCACACCTACATCAAATACAAAATGTGAAGATTTTGCTACCCATTTTCTTTTGGGTCCTGGAGGTTAGCATTGTAAGGAACCCAAACATTCTTGTTAACAAAATTTAAAGAATTAATTCTATCATAACAAAATTTTGCCAAATGGCCTTTGCGGTCGCAATGTGTACACTTGTACACTCTAGTATGCACATCTGAATAAGTGCGATCATGACGTGCAAAATGTGCATAAGTATGTTGTAAATGATGTGCATGAACATGAGGAACTTGTTTCTTTTGAAACAAGGTTTCCAATCTATTATGATTAAATGTACAATTACTCAAAGTTGAGTTCAAGCAATCTATTCTATTTTTCAAAAAAATTATCTCATTTTGATCAATAGTGGCATGTAAAGCATGGTGAGAATGAGAATCATTATTCTTTTTCTTTTTGGAAACATTTTCTTTTCCTTTTGAAATAATTTTTCTTTTCAAAGAGTTGTTTTCTTCTAAAGCAATTTCTTTTTCCTTTTCCACCAAAATAATCTTATTTTTCAAAGAGGTATTTCCTTTACAAAGATCATTTAATTTTGAAGATAAGGAAATATTCTTATTTTTCAAAACTTCATTTTTTTTACAATGCATGAAACTTTATTTTTAAAAGAATCATTTTCTTCTAAAATGGAATCATATTTCTTTTTCAAATTCTTATTTTCTTTTTTAAGCAAATCATATTTTTCAAGGAGTTGTTGATAAAAAGATGCAAGTTCATCATATGGCATATCAAAATCCTCATCAAGCTCGGATTCGGAGTTTACCTCAAGGGGTTTATCCCCTTGGACTATATAGCATACGTTGGAAGCCTCACTTCCAACATCCAAGTCGCTCCCCGCATAATATTGTTCTTGTTCGCCAAGGGAGACTAAAGTGTTCCATAATACAAAGGCCAAATCAAAGTTAGAAACCCTACATAGGTAATCATCACTTAGTGTTGACTTCAAAGCATGGATGGATTTTGAGTTAGCCTCAAGATACTTGCCATTACTAAAGTATGAATCCTTAATGGTAGCAAGATAAATATGAATACCGAGGCCATTGAGGTATAGTGACATCTTAACTTTTCAAGTTTGGATGTTAAGAATGTCGAAAGTGTTGGCCCAGTGGCCTTCCACTCTAGCTTTGATGATGATTAACTCATGTAGTTATAGTTTACTAATAATCTTGTGATGTTTAGTTTCAGATACTTAACCAAGATATTAGTAGGTGATTAGCTTCAATAAAGGTGTTTTGGAGCTTTCACATGGTGATTCAATAGCCCGAGCGTCAAAGTTCATATCTAGCACTCGTTTGGAGTCAAGCTCGGTGGATCACGTTTGGATCGAGTCGATTTGGAGACGGCGCTCTACAAGAAGACTTCGGTACATTGTTTAATTTATAGTTTAGATCCATTTATAAATATTAGATAGTGTGATATGCTCAAGTTCACAACACACACACACGTTTCATATTTTAGTTTCGGTTTTTAACCGATCTTAGTTTTCATGAATAGATAGTATCAAATAAGTTTATATGGTTTAATGTATTTAGATTTTTTGTTCTATATACATCTATGCTTCAAATATTTAAACAAACTTAGTTTGACAGTCTATTTCATGAGTTTGGGGTTTTTGTATTTAAACAAAACTTATTTTTGGATTTAAATGTCAAAAACATTGATATATATCTTTATATGTATATTGGATTATATCCATATACTATATGCCTCAAAGTTGTTTCAATATCATTTTTTGTATTTGGATGAGTTTTGGACAAAACGTTTTTTCCATTTCAAAAATCCAAGTTTTAGAAAATACGAGTTTTAGTTTTCGGCAAAATTTCTAAGACACAAAAATGGTTCAAATAAGTTGAAATATGTGTTGAATTTTTTCACACATGTTTGTATTTCAAATATAATATAAGAACTTATTTTTGTGAATTTTTAGAGATTTTATGGGATTTAATTGGATAATAAAACCCAGTTTTTAAATTCTGAAAACCAGCCCTGCCAGGCTCTGGCGGTCGACCAGGCCGGTCGACCGGACTCGGTCGACCGACCCGGTCGACCGACGTGCACAAGGACGTGCACGCAGGCCAGCCACTTAGGCCGGTCGACCGAGCAGTCGACCGACTGCAAGGGCCCCATTCTCGTGTGGGGGCAGTCGACCGTGAGCCTTGGCACGGTCGACAGAGCGGTCGACCAGCCAGAGAGCAACTGCTCTCTGGATTTGGCACGGTCAACCGCGCGGTCGACCAGCAGGCTCAACGGTCATATTTTTAACCGTTGGCCGGTCGACCGGCCGGTCGACCGGTGATTGGTCATTAATATTGCACATTTAATATCATATTCTCCTACTTATTATAGAATAAACTCTGTATTTTCCTAATTAAATGTTTAATTTATTTGTAGGCCCATTCCTAAACGAGAGTGAAGAGAAATGAGTCCAAAAGCCCACCAAATCCTGACTTAATTCAGAATGAATTCGAAATTAAGGAATCAGGGCTAAATCTTGGCATATCAGAGAGGTTGAAAACGGTTGAGAAGAATCCTCCCTGAATCGATCGGTTGAAGCCAAGGATCAAAGGCCATTTCGTCAAAATCCCGGACATAAACTGCAAATTCAGATAAAGATAATTACAAATCAAGAAACCGGGGAGCTCCACCAACAGGGTGTGGCCACCTAGCCACACCCTGGCCGCGAAAACACGGCCAAAGCCGCGTTTCCACGGCTTTATTGAAGAGTTAAGGGGAGCGTTTGCTCCCCTATCTTCATATGATCCTGTAGGTTGGGTTTTGCCTATAAATACTGGGATTTTCAGAGCCTCCAGGGGATGACCATGTAGAGATAGGATTTAGTCCACTTTTCCATTTTTTTAGTGTAGGTTTTTGTTTTTTCTTTTCATATATTTTTAGTTTTAATTTATGTAAATCAGAGGAGATCAGAGTTTCATAGGAGAACGAGAACGAAGCTTGTACTGAGAGTGACACCGGTGTAAGGTTTCTTTCTTTTCTTTTATTGTTATGAAATCGAATCTGTATTTACCTTTTTATGTACTTCGTTTTAGTGTTCTTCTTCTTCTTCTTTTCTACTTCGCTCATTCTTGTACCAATTGCTCTCCAAGTGAGTCTAAAAGCATCGAAAGAGCCTTGCCTTTGCGAGTGACACCGATAGCTCATGATGATGGATTTGAGTCTCTCTGTATCATTTCATGCTTGTTTTGTCTTGATGATGTAATGTGAAAGAGACAATAATCAACTCTTATGGGTTATGCGCTGATTGCCTCCACTTCAAGGTAACATCGTCGCCAAGATTCAAGGTAAGCTTTTGGTCAAAAGGAGGTAAGTAATTATTTTTAGTTTTTCTTTCTTTTCTTGTAATTTTTAGTTTAGATCACCAACACCACATCTTCCAAATCTTTTTCATTCTTTTTAATTTATTTGTACATAGTCATTTTCTGATTTTCTCCACCTTCTCATTCTACCACTTTCTTCCGCACTTAACTTTAGCCTAACTCTTTTTCATTTTCATTTCTTAAAACAAAGAAGAACCTTCGTTTTTCTTCACAAAGATTTCAATACAAACCTTGAACGCTTCTATCGCTAACCCTCCTTGTGGATCACGACCCGCATAGTCACTTGCTATCGCGGTAGAATTGAGCACTTGCACATCTCTATTTTGAAGTTCTGAAATATTGTATTTTTGTGCAGGTTCAAAGCTCAATCAATTTTTGGCGCAATTGCCAGGGAGGGTAACGGTTTTTATTGAATTTTTAGAACTAAAAAGAATTTTTCTTCTCTGTTGCAGGGCAGGAAAAGCAGGAAAAAAAGACTGCAGTAACATATAAGTGGTCTTGGGCCTCTGTTCCAGAAAATAGAGACCAAGCACCCTCTGAATTGTCGTGTTTGCTCGGCTCTAGCCGTGGTCCGTGGCAAGGAAGAGTTCACTACTGACTGGCTTTTTGCAAGGCTGCTTGCTTTGCAAAATTATAGTTTTCTGCAAACTTTATTTCTTATATGCCATCACCAGAAGCCTGCTAATAATCCAACAGTAAAACATTTGTTGAAAAAGTTAAAAAATTGATTAGACGTTTGCATTTTAGGCACGTGTCTTTTTAATTCATTTACTTTACTATTGAAGAGTCCTGGAGTAAAGTACGTTCGCATTGCATTTAGAATAGGACTCATCTCTTGGTTGATTTACATCGCTTTGAGTGAATCTTATTTGCATATCTTGTACACTTGCACAAACTGATCTTAAGGGCACCACCCCATAACAAGATAAGGTGGGAATTTAATCACCCTTCCTTGGCCCAAAAATCAGATTCCAAGCACTCACTAACCGAGCCTAACTAAAAATGAGTAGAAGTTGGCCCTAGGGACATCTCGGACTCAATTAGGAGATTATCCTAAGGGGGAAAGGTATTGGAATTTGACTCCTGCCAAATCAGTGTCTAGGAAAGGGATTAAGGGCCGAAAGCCCGAAGGTAGGTGGTTATTTAATTAAGGAACGTCTTTGACGGATAACCTCCCACCAATCTTGTCCTGACCTGGCTGATTAGCTTGTGGTCAAAGTCTGCATTATACCTCCCGTGGACAGTCTAACCAGTTAGGAGTCGTCTAGGTCATAGGTCTACCCTAACTTAGTTTAGAATTTTTTTTTTATTTGTGTGCTTATTGGTTGTTTTTTTTCCTTCTTTGTTTGTATTTTATTGTGTGATATGGCTTATAATAACAATTTTTTCAATTTTAATAGTAATTCATATTACACACCTACCTTTTTTTCGGATATTACCAACCCGGCATATCATAACTTTAACCAACCTAGTGTGCCGGATTGGTCTTATCCGAATCAATATAACCCATGCCCCTAATCTTATAACCATAATTTCTAGAATAATTTCAACTCTTCACAGAGTTAGTGGGGATTCACCTCCCCCGAGTCCAATTTTCAACCAACTTGCCCTCCTTCTCCACCTAGTCCACAATATTTCCAAGATTCATACTCAGTTCCACCAGTC
>JAVJIF010016467.1:0-121951 GCA_038442645.1 Agave tequilana
GAGGTCTTCGTGTGAGAATCTCTCTCTCTCTCTCTCTCTCCTCTCTCTCTCTCTCTCTATGTGTATGTGTCGTAGTTAGGCAGAGAGTCTCAAAAATATTGTTGTAGCTCTCAACGTCGTCATGATATTCGTGGACGCTCATTCACTAGCAAAGAGATGTTATTTTTAGATCAAGCAAAAGTATGTTTGGCTGTGATTTAGACCCAAGTACTTAATACTATAAGTTAAATCTAATTCTTTGAGGTGGATTAGTATGCCAGTAAAATACCTAATGTAACCATGATGAAATATGGACTCGCAACCAGATTCCCATTTCAGAGTCGCAACAAATCTACTCCTCTAGTGTATTCAAATAGGACCTAAAAGCCCGGCATGGGGGCCTGAGGTACATACACACACATAATGTGATATTTTATCAAGAGAGGTTAAATTAAGTTTTTGAGCTTATCAAACTCCACTGGTAATGTAATGTTAGGTCGGAAACAGTCTAGTGAAGATATTGTGCCATCCCAAAGCAATCAATTAAGATCTAACTGAATGTATATTTCCGAGATTGTGTGTGAGAGAGAGAGCTGCCCTCTCCAGTCTCTCTCTGTTCTCTGCACACACATGCACAATTCTAGCCTACTCAATTTGCTCAGAATCCAATCAAGCAATTATGTTCAATCAAATAGATTTAGATCATCATAAGCCATAAACATACAAATCTTAAAACCCTGCGTATTAAACTTATTTCCTTCAATCACAATATTTTTTTATGGAGAGAGGAGAGCTGTTGTAAACCCCTCTTTCGCTATGGATGATGATACCATCCAAAATCAAACCTCTCCTGACTGTAAGTCGGAGGTGCGGCCGAATTAGGAGCCAGCTGGCTCGTCTCCGGCGTCTGGCGAACCGCCCTTTTATCCTCGGCCTCATCTCGGCGTAGGCCTTTCGAGAGGCGTATCGGATTTGCTTCTCGTACCTCCTCTTCTTCCTCTTCTCCTTGTACCTCAACACTTTGGCCTCTCGGTCCGGGTTGGGGTCGCTTTGGCTGGACACCGTGCCTTCGCCGGCCATCTCCTTTGTGACAACGCAGCTGCTGCTCGAGGCGTCGGCCAATGAGGCTGTGCCGGAGAAAGACATCTGCAAAGAAAGTTTTCATCAAGACTCTACATGATTTTTTGCCTGCAAATGCCGAGAAGCACAAACCATATGCAATGAAATGTCGATGTGTGTCTTTGAAACATTCAATAGGTTCTTGAAATCGACCTAGTTTCATGAAAACTGTATATGCATGAAAACTCCACATGCAAATCCTTTTACTCAGGTTCTTATGAAAACAAAACCACATCAATAATACTGTCTTCCAAACTTTAACATCTACAGTGGTTTATCCCTATCAAAAAAAAAGGTTGTAAATTATTCAATTTACAATTCAAATTCAAGAAAGCTTCAATACTCGAGAGTTGAACTCTCATTCTATTACTAGATAGAAATAGTGTGAGAAAAAACTGAAGTGAGAATATAATATGTGCAGAGTGGTATGGACTATGAATCACATAGGGCAGTTTTCTTTTTAAGTACTGCGTATAAGATGAGAGGAAAATACTTTGTACCATGAAAGAGAGAAGTATTTTAAAACCTCGTTCACCATTTGTTAGAGTTAGAATTGAAAGTAACCGATCACATCAGGATCTAAGTTTCATAAACAGTCCATCATATGAATAGTTTTGCAAAACACAAGTCACTAGATACACCTAATGATCCTCTATTTTTAAGTTTACGAGGTCGAATTGTAGAAAACTCCGTGTTAGGCGCGCAATCGATGCGGATTATCCGCGAATATTCGCATCCGAATTCACATTCGTTTGGATACGGATATCATTTTTCACATTCGTCAATATTTGTATCTGTATCTGAAAGTTGAGTGCGAATACATATATGATAAAGACAATATCCTATCCATATCTAATCCGGTTGCACCCATACGTAGCATAGCTATTTTTATTTGAATTATGTACTTGAATCTATGTAATTCACAGTATACACTGGAAAAACTTGGGTATGAAATTTTATTTGGTGATGATCTTGTGTTTTTGGTTCTAATCTTGCAAGTAATTCTGTATATCATTGATTTCGTATATTATTTGATTAATAATATCATAGTTTGTATATTATTCATATCCGTATCCGATTCGCTAATATCCGATCCGTATCCGATATCCGATTTTGACGGATACAGATATCATTTTTTTTCACATCCGCCAATATACATATTCGTATCCGTATTCGAAAGTTGAGTGCGGATATAAATATGATAAAGATAATATCCGATCCGATTGCACCCCTGCTCTGTGTACTATCTTTGTTTGGTAGTTTAAGAAGACAACATGCTTCACATTAACTGGTCACGTCAGTTGCCTGGCTGAAATGTCGGAATATTTTAGGCAAAGAAAACGTTTTGTGGAAGAGATTGTAGCCTTCTCAAATCCTTAATTGATCACCTAACTGACAAGTTTAGGTGTTGACCTCTCTAGCTAATTGCATGCTCCTTTGACCCATTGCTGAATGGGGACAAACAGGCAAGGGTCACAAGACTATCTATATACATGAACTTTGTTTTCATGTGTGACTCAAAGAATGCAAGCAATATTTTAACAATCAGACAGAATCTGCCAATGAGTCAGATCGGGGTCAGTAGAAACCGAACTAAATCATCGTTCATAGAAATGAATAGTTTTACCACATAACATCTTAATAAAAAGCCATTAAAATAAGGTTGATAACTTTAACCATGTTCACTAACAAGAGTTCTTTCACCAATTTTCAATAAATAAAAATACATTATTATATATAAATTGCATACGTTTGTTAAATGGCTATCTCCTCCTATATGAACTCGGTTCAAACCCCCTACAATGCGGCAATCGATTCACAAAAGACTATTTATATAGACACACACGCACACAACTTGGAGAGAAATCACTTGAAATTTTGACAAGGCAGGGCAACAAATTGTAATCGGCGTTAAACAAACATACGAGAAACTATCATAGTAAAATAGAAAAGAGGAGAAATAAATAAAACATATAAAGTTAGGGGTGGCAATTGGGTCGGGTCGGGTCTAATTGGGTCGGGTCTTAAATGGGTCGACCCATAATCGGGTCGGGTCGACCCGACCCATTTATTTATATGGGTCAAAAATCAAACCCAAACCGACCCAGTATTATGTGGGTCGACCCGACCCGACCCATTTGACCCATTTAACTAAATGGGTCGGCCGGTCGGGTCGACCCGTTAGCGGTAAATGTTTTGTAGGAACCTTGTTCTTGCATTCTATAAGTAGATGACAGTGGCATAATGTGGTTTCAATAAGTTAAAAATCATAAAATCATGTATATCAAATGCAATGCTTCTTATTCTCTGAAATAAAGGTGAAAGTATTAGTGGGATTGAGACAAACTCAGGGATTGTTTATGCAATATAATTTTGTTATTTATGAGAATGTAGTTAAAATTAAGGGGCTTTAGGTTTTTCATAGAAGATTGTGCAATGTGTATGGTGTATTGGATTTGATGAAGAAAGGATGGAGAGCTAAATTATGAAGTCCCTGAGCGGGAAATGATAAATGATTCCCAAAAAAAAATCTCTAGTTCAAAAATATAAAAAGGTAAATGGGTCTTGGCGGGTCTTAGCGGGTTTGGTGGGTTTGGGTCGACCCGACCCATTTATTAATCGGGTCTGGTGGGTCGACCCGAATACGACCCAAACCCGTATAGCTCAAACCCATACCCACTTACTCTGGGTCGGGTCGAGTCGGGTCTGGCGGGTCGGGTCTGAATTGCCCCCCCTACATAAAGTTAATATTTCAGTCATTATAAGAGCCAAATGATGTCACGTTTCTAATTAGGAAGTAGCTTGTTTCTAATTAGGAAGTAGCTTATGCAAGGAGTTTTAAGACAATCTTTCCTGAAATCTATTATTATAATCCCGGCGCCGATTCCCTCTTTTCTCTCCCATGCAATTCTTTGAAGTGTAATGTTATCTGTACTATTTTTTTTATACTACATTATACTACTACCCTATGAATAATGGGTTACATCTCATGAATTGTGGCTCTCACCCTCATTAATACTAGTGTGACCCACAATTCATAAGGTAATAGTATAATGTAGTATAAAAAAACTAGCACAAATAGCATTACTCATGGTATACTCTGTCAAATACCTTATGTTATGTTAATTTTTTTTTAACTCATTAATTACTGGTTAAAAATACGTTCATGAGTTAAAATCCATAAATACCGTTGCCCAATAAAAGAAAAGAATCATCATCCTTAGTCCACATAATGCCAAGTCAATTCATGGTGGAATAAAAGCAAAATGGAAATGAGTAGAATATACTGTTTGTGCAAGTGAAAAAGTGCATTTGGTAAGTCCACCCAACTCTGGAAAAGGAGAAAAAAGTGCATTTGAAAGTAATACGGTGGCAAGCATCGGGGCTTACATGGCATTGCATCTAGGCCTTTATTCCTGCATAAAGTGAGCCAAATTGTATTCTTATATTCTCTGCATTATTAAGGTTGTGTTTGTTGGGAAAGAAACATGTCAGCCTCAATGAGGTCCCCGACTACAAACTTGCTCCCTTCTCAGTCTTTTTTACACTCTTTTTCTTATACAATATGTCAATGATTGAGAAGATTGTCTTTTAACTATGACGTACAAATATGATTTTGTCTCTAAAACATTGTAATCCGCATCTTATATTTAATATTTCTAGAGAGGAGTAACTAAGTTAGTTACACCCCCACCTAATAAAGTATATAATATGCAAAGAATTTTGACATCCATTGCGTTTATCTTGATCTAACAGTTGTAAAAGGCTTATAAATAAAAATGCATATGCTTTGAAGATCAATTGCTCATGCATCAAGTGGTGGTAAAATAAAAAATTTTCAATTATTAGAAAAATGATTATTTTGACACCGCTTAAATCTTAAATAAATGAACTTCAAAATGAATGATTTTTGTGTGTATAGAACTTCAAAATATGTAGATTGAAATTAACGGAGTGGATTGGTTAATTTCATTGCACAACGTGTAACTAGCTTAATTATGTCTTAAGAGTATTAAAACCTCACCCCAAAATAAAAAACAACTGATTTGAACAATTTAGTTTCTAATGCCCAACAGAAAGAGGGGAATTAGAGAACAAAAGTGTTTTTCAAAAAAAAAAAGTTTTACAACTAATTAAATTCTCATTTAAATGTGATCATGGAGACAATATGATTATTGAAAACAATTGCATCGAAGAAAAAAAAATTCACTTCATACGAATATATGCTAAGTGTCAAGTGCAGCAATCAAGAGGTCACAACGACTTATAATCAACCTGCCCTGCAATGCGCGAGAGAATTTTTATTAATAATTTCAAATTATATACATCACTATATCATTTTCAATTTTCAACACGGTAATTGCAAAACATAATGGACAATATACAAAATATTAATAATTTTAATTTATTGAAATATTTTATCTTATCAAATAATATAACGAGGGGCAGCCAATTGCCAATGAATAACATCTTCACATTTGGGAAATCCATCTGATACAACTTATTTGCTCAGATTAAGTTTCTCAACTAGGCTATTCTCGTGTTGAAGAAGGGGATTGAGAGTTATTCACTTTATTCAATCAAGTAGCATGAAAAAAAAAAAAAAAGTCAGGTGATGATATCAAAAATCAGTGTGCAATTGTTTTCAGAAGAGATCATGACGTGTTGCAAACGAGATTTGTAGTTACATTACAAAAAGATTTTCTAATTATATCATAGACTCACACTTGTGTATTAATCAATGTGTTAATTCTGTATAATCGAACACGAGAGAAGATGCAACAATCAAATATTCTCGTTTTTATATCAAAGTAAGATTTCAAATGCACATCAGAATGGAAATAGAAATATGGACTCCTTTATTTCAGGTGTCATGTCTCCTTTCTTATTGTTGAAGTTCTTAAAATTAGAATGTCTCCCCACTTCCTAGTGTCTATATTTGGGGGATCACGTGCACTCTGTTTAAACACGAATCACAATCATATGTAAATTCTGACACTACTTAATTTAGTAATACTATAATAAATCGAAAGAGAGAAGACTGAGTAGTAGGGTTTTGTTATAAAAAGAAAATTAATTAAATAAATATATATATATAAAAAGATGAAAACCACTCACGACGCTACCCATGGCTGCAGGCACGTCCACCGCCGACGGCGACTGCCTGATGGAGTCCGGCGAGCTCGTCCCGCTCAAACTCACGTTGAAGGTCAGCGGCACGGGGTTGCAAGAATTCCTGAATCCCTCAAGATAATTAAATGCCGGGGCCGCCGCCGCGAAGGGCTGCATCGACACCGCGGGCCGCTGCTCTTCGGGCTGATCTGGTCCGGGACGGACGGCTTGGGGTCGTTGAACAGCCAGGCCAGGGTGTCGTCGTTGCCAAAGAACTGGAACTCCTGCAGCCCGGCCTTGGCCGGGCCCTGGAGGTGGGACGGATCGGCGGGGGTACATGGGCAGGGCCCGGTTGAGATCGGCGATGACGTGGGGGCACGCATTGCCGGAGCCACCGCACAGGCTGCAGAAATCGGAAGATGACATCGTCGGAGGAGGGGCGATCATGCGAGATCGAGGGCAGTGGAAGGAGTGAGAAGATGAGAGGAGTTAGCAGAGACGCTGGGGTGTGGTGGTGGGGGAGGAGAGAAGAGGGGAGAAAATAAAAGGATGTGTGGGCTTGATGCTGCTTGAGGTCAGAGCAGTGGGAGGCCAATAGGAGTCAAGCAACAGATATGAGCGATCACTGTTTCTCATACGTGGAGGATTCTTTGCCACCTTTTATTTCATTTCTTCTTCTGCTTTGAATCGACACTCACAATACGCACTCAATTTGGGAACCACGGCCCTGCAGGCCCAGTGGGGAACTGATCAGACTGCTGTGGCTCAAAATGTTGATGGAATCAATACATACAATAGTCAATAATGCACTGGTAGTACAGTGCTCTACTCGTTTTTTTTTTTTTTTTTTTTTTAAAACTAGTAGCCAGTTAGATCATGGTCAGCGATCTGTAATTAGGTCAACAAGTTAAGACAAACCCTAATTTGACAAACTAAGAGAATACTGTGGGAACATGACTTTCTACATTCCATGTTCAATGATCACGTGTTACTTGCGGCCGCCACATGTAAATATCTGTTTGAATTATGTTTGAATCTCGCTGATGTCGTGGTAAAGTAAGTATCAGACATTGTTATTATAAACACGTGCACAGTATTGCGCGCGGGGCAACAACCAATAAGAAATCCACTAATTAGAGATAGATACAGTCAGAGATATACCAACATGACAAGAACAGAGAAACAATAGAGAAAACAAGTCAACACAATATTTAACGAGTTTCGGTATTTTGCCCACGTCCTCAGGGCAACGGAGAGAGGGATTTTATTGATTCAACAATCAATACAAACGAGTACCAGAGGTATACTTCCAGGGATTTCAGGAATACAATACATGAGGACTCTAACCCTTATTTATAGCCAGAGAGTCTCAGGGATTTAGGAAACCCTGATTGGAGTCGACCCCAAAACAGAAAAAGAGTTCGAATCCAGAAAGGAGAACAAAACGCGTCTGTTGGTCGAACGGCCGGTCGACTGACCCTTGTCCTCGGTCGACCGGTACCAACAGAAAGCTGGTTCATGTCAGTCGGTCGAACCGTTCCTTTGCCACGGTCGACCAGGTCATGTCTGTGCACGTCGTGCACACCGGTCGACCGGGGCGATTGACCGGGCTCTGTCCACCGGTCGACCGGGCCCTGTCCGGGCCTACTTCAATGTTATTCTCGCTCCCTTTGACTTCCGATCTCTGCGCTATCTCCTCTATCTCCTTTATCTCCTCTCTCATCGGTGAAGATTTTCTAAATCTGAACCAAACTCCAACGAACATCTGGCGAAATCGACACACGATCTCGGTGAAATCGACACACGATCTCAATTTGGCCAACAAACGAAACCTGTTTCTTCAAACGAATCGCCAGCATACGTACACTGATTTTTAGTGATCTCACTAGATCCAAAATTGAGGTTGTCGTTGCTACCTGCAACTCGTCAAACTCCAATATCAATTATAAGCTTCATACTTCAGCTCGGCTATCCAAACGGATGCATCATATATGCCTTCCCATCACTTCACCTGAAGAGAAATACCATACGAGCCGACCAACGAACGTATCTCCAACTCGGCAACTTCATGGAACTCTATTCCAATTGACCTCAAGAAGAATCCATCATGAGCCAACACTGACTCTCCAACTGACTGGCTCTCTCCAGTCCATCATGTCTTCAAGACGGTCCAACAAAATCTGAGTAGAGCGCACCAAACACCATTATCGGCTTCAACAAACTGGATGCACACTCCCCTTATGCAAGATTAACCATCTTCTCACCAGAAGATCAATTGTTCATCGAGATCACAATGCTTCACCTCTACGTGAAGTCCAACTCTTCACCTCTACGTGAAGTCCCAATCAGCTTCTCGAGAACTCAAATAGCTTCATAAGGGGTGTATCACCAAATGGCTACGCCTTTACGGCTGCCTACGTACCTTGCCAAGGGATCAAGCCAACCGTAGTTCATTTAAATGAGTTCCATCAAGCTCAAGCACTTGTGACTGAATCTTCAGCAGCGAACCAACCTGGCTGAGTCATATGTATCTCCTCACTACCGTCATGGAGAACAACGACCTTCAACTTGAGCTTGTCACGGTCACAAGCTGAGATTCATGCTTCTTCACCTACTTTCGTGATTTTTTCTTGGTTACAGTTGCTGCAAATAATTCGATATTCTCATCAATGTCTTCAACCTGTTCAGTATCAAAACTGGCTACATGATCTCCACCCGGTGTCACATCCGGTGAAATCCTCACTGATACCGAACTGACTGGAGATGGTGGAGTAGCATCAACCTCCACCCGCTGCGATACTTTCTTGGTCTTCATCCTCTCTACATGCTGAGAGACGATAGACTTTACACTGAAGTTTCATCAAATGTGACATGCTGATTCAACACGATCTTCTTGTTTTCGGGGTCCCATAACCTACAACCTTTCATATTTCTTTTGACACCAAAAAACACAAACTTCTTTGCTCGCGGATTTACCTTGTCATCTTTGGCACTAAAGTAGGTCGGACTTTCAAATTCCCGCAACAAACCATGATCTTGAGCAGCTTTTTCAGACCAAACTTCTAGTGGAGTTTTTACCTCCTATCATAGGCAATGACAATCCATTTATGAGATGGCTAGCATACACAGTCGCCTCAGCCCAAAATGATTTGTCTAATAGTGCATTAGACAACAAACACCGAGCCTTCTCCAGCAAGGAACATTTTATGTCCTTAGCCAACCCATGTCTTTTTTCATTTGTGAAGTGAGTACCAATACTAGTGTTCTGGCCAAATTGTAGGAATTGGTTCTTATATCTTTCAACATTATCAATTTGTAGCTCATTGATCTTCCTACTAGTCTGCTTCTTCATCATATCCTTCCACTTCACCAACATATTAGGGCTCCACACCTTTGTCTCATGGGATATATCAACAATGCCTAGATAAATTATCAATAAAAGAGACAAATTATGTATGACCTCCAAGCGATGCAGTCTTAGCAGGTTCCCAAATACTTACGTGAACACAATCAAAAAGACCTTCAGAGTGGTAAGTAGTGGTGCTGAATTTCACCTTCTTCTTGTCCAGAACGCCGTGTTTACCCAATTCCAAGTTGCAGGTAGAAGCACCTTTCAATGATCCCTTCTTTGCTGGAGCTTGCAAAGACTTTTCACCTCTGTGTCCGATCCTCATCTGTCAGACCTGTGTGTAAACATCATCTGAAGAAATAGAAGTCTCCACCTTCCCTCTAACTGTACTACCCTTCAAGTAGTAGAGATTATTCCAGCGGAAGCCCTTCATAACCACCATTGAGCTTTTGGTCATCTTGAGAATACCATCTCGTATAGATACCACAAGAACCAATGTTTCAAAGCACCAACATAGATAAGATTTCTTTTGAGTGAGGTACATGCCTCACTTCATTCAATTCTTGTACTATCCTATCAAACATCTTGATACGGACTGTACCTATCCCTTCCATATTACACGGATGATCATCACCAATGATTGTGAAGCATCCATCTAGCTTCTCAAAGCTAGAAAACCAGTCCCTGTTCGGACACACATGATAGATTGCTCATGTATCTAAGATCCACTCAGAATTATCTGAGAAAACCAACAGTAGAAGTAGTAACAGAGAAAGAAATACCGATGAGTCTGAGTCCAATCCATTCCCTTGTGAAGTAGTGGCATGAGTACTGACCACCTGTGCGATATTTGTCTCGGTCATCAACTCCTTCTTTTACCTTTAACTTCGGACAATCAACCTTCCAGTGCCCTAGCTCCTTGCATAAGGCGCACTGGTTCCTCTTCATATCTCTGAAACCTGATCTGGACTTCGATCTTCCCTGATCACCTTTGCCCTTCCGATTGGAACTCCTGCCTCATACCGCCAATGTCTCTGCTGTTGTGCTCCCAGAAGAAGACAGTCTGTCCTTCCTCTTTACTTCATATTCACAAGAGCAGCGACATCTCATGTAGTTAAGGAATTTTCTTCCATTGATCAATGTAAGAGTAAAAGTCTTATACTCTTCTTCAGAAAGAGAATTCAAAGAATTACCGTCTTATTTTCTTCATCAATCTCCGCATCCACATTAAGCAGGTCTGTAAGAAGATTTGTGTAGCTACTCATTGAAAGTACACCTAGAGGGGGGTGTGAATAGGTGTACGGCTAATCGAATGAACTAAATGCGGAAATTAAAACTTAATTGCAACAACACTTAATGCAACCAACGAGTGTAGCCGAATTCCCGGTGAAAGGCTCTGGACTAACTCCTCTTGATTCCTCTGAATAAGAGTTGAGGCGCTATATGAAGCTCTCGTGGTTAAGAACAAGTGTGACACACACAAACAAGCCAAGCATATAATGAATGAGCAATATGAAATGATGCAAGGCACAATATATAAGAGAGTGAGTTAGAGTCAATGGATCAAACACAAACACCGAGATATGTTTCGAGGTTCGAGCACACAGTTCTACGTCCCCCGCCTTCACACAGAAGGATTTCCAATCCACTAACTTGTCCACACAGGACTCCCACACAGGGAACCTCCACTGAGAATTTGGGGCAATTACAATAGAGAGTACACAACTCCTCTCTCAACCAAAACAACCTCTACACTTAGAGGCTAGGCATAAAGCCACACAAATCAACCTCACAAATGAGGGATAGGCACAAAGCCAATACACCACAATCCCTTTTCACTAAGAGAGATACCAACACAACCTCCACTATAACCTCTCACAAGAGGGATACCACACAAATCAACCTCTACACTTAGAGGGATATCACAAATAAAGGAGGGGTACAACACTTGGTGGTCTATCTCAACCACAAACAAATTTTCCCACAAAAATAAAGATCCTAATAGATAGGATAGAATGATATGGCAAGTGTGGAAAAACAAAGAGTTTGGAAATTAAAAACTCAAAGAAAACTATTGGGAAAATAACTAGGATAAGATTAAAATGAAGATCAAAAACTAATCCCAAAGTTTCTCCTTTTTCTTGAATTTTCCAAACCTTTAAAACAAAATAAAGATCAAATCTTTAAAGCTCTAAAAACTCTTTTGAAACTTGAAATAAAACACTAGAGAATGGGAGAATTTTTTGCTCTTGAAAGTCTTGCAAAAACTGGCCAAAGGATGGGGTATAATAGGCCCAAAACAGATTTGCCCGTTGGCTGGCAGATAGGTCAATTTTGACCTTCCGGTCGACCGGGACAACCCGAGAGTGGGTTGCCTTCAGTCGGTCGACCGCTCGGTCGACCGGCCAAGGGGATGGCTGCGTGCAAGTTTGTGTGCACGTCCGGTCGACCGTTCCGGTCGACTGGCTCCTGGTCCGGTCGACCGGTCGGTCGACCGCCAGAGCCTGGCAGACAGATTATAGGACTTGAAAACTGGGTTTTTATTTGTCAAATAAATCTCATAAAATTTCTAAAAATTCACAAAAATAAGTTCTTATATTCTCTTTGAAATACAAACTTGTTTGAGTAAAAATCAAACCAAGTTACAAACATTTTGAACTCTTTTTGTGTTATGAAAATTTTGCCGAAAACCATAAACGGTATTTTCTAGAAACCAAACTTCTAAAGGAAAATACGGTTTTTCTATAAACTTGTATAAATACAAAAACATGATATTTAAACAACTTTAAGCATATTGCATATGGATATAAATCCAATATACATGAAAGATATATATATATATATATATATATATATATATATATATATATATATATATATATATATATATATATATATATCAATGTTTTTGACTTAAAGTCCAAAAATAGGTTTTGTTAAAATACAAAACTCCAAATACATGAATAGGCATATCAAAATAAGTTTGTCTAAGATATGAAGCATACATGTATATAGAACAAATCTAATATACATTAAACCATGTAAACTTGTTTTGATTCTATCTATCATGAAAACCAAGATCGGTTAAACCAAAAACCGAAAACCAATAAACATGAAAACTAGAAACAAGTGTGTGTGTTGTGAACTTGAGCATATCACACTATCTAGTCTTACAAATGGATCTAAAAACATAAACTAAATAAAGTACCGAGGTCTTCTTGTAGAGCTCCGTCTCCAAGTCGACTCGATCCAAACGTGATCCACCGAGCTTGACTCCAACGAGTGTTAGGGTATGAACTTTGACGCCCGGGCTCTTGAATCACCATGTGAAAGCTCCAAAACACCTTGTTGAAGCTAGTCACCTACTAATATCTTGGTTAAATATTTGAAACTAAATATCACAAGATTATTAGTAAACTATAACTACATGAGTTGATCATCATCAAAACTAGAGTGGAAGGCCTCTGGGCCAACACTCATATGTCATTATGGAGCATCCTTTCTTCATCTAGAAACGATAAAGCTTACTCTTCAACTGCAACCGCGATTCGATGCTTTTCATCGATACTTTTGCTCCAGGATCTCCCTTAGTTGCCTTGAAGATGTTTCATACAACACATGATACTTGATGTCTTGTGTCAAACAAGACCTGATCAAGCCACACGCTGTCCGGTTCATCTTATCCCAATCTTCTTTAGTAGTTGAATCGCGCTTCTTCTCCAACCGTAGAGTGTCTTCGAGATTGGATGCTGTCAATGCATCCATCACCTCACACCTCCACATACCGAAGTTGTTCTTGCTGTCGAACTTCACCACATCAATCCTCAATGGATGTGGATTCACGAATTTCACGAAGATGTACTATTTTCAGCCATCTTCTCAACTGATTCCTCAAAGTGATGCAAAAGCAAACAGAGTTAGATAAAACAAACTAGATAAAGATAAAATCTTTACCTCCACACGAAAACCCTCAAAGAGTTTCCGAAACGATCTACTCCTCCGAATTGAGTTCTCGAGCAATCCACACGCTGTTTTGAGATCGACACACGATCCCACAAACAGTCTCAATGCTGCTCCGAGATCGACACACAATCTCCGCCAGACAGCAACTGATGCCCTTGGAATCAACACACGATCCCACGACGAACCTGAGATGCTCTGATACCACTTGTTGCACGCGGGGCAACAACCAATGAGGAATCCACCAATTAAAGATAGATGCAGCTGGAGATGTACCCACACGACAAGAACAGAGAAACAATAAAGAAAAAAGCAAACACAATATTTAACGAGGTTCAACAATTTGCCTACGTCCTCGGGGCAAGGGAGAGAGAGATTTTATTGATTAAACAATCAGTATAAGAGCCAGAGAGTCCCAGGGATTTAGGAAACCCTGATTGGATTCGATCCCAAAACAGAAAAGGAGTCCGAATCCAGAAAGGAGAGCAGAACACGTCTGTCGGTCGACCGGGACCAACAGAAAGCTGACTCATGTCAGTCGGTCGACCGCTCAAGCCGACCGTTCCTTTGCCACGGTCGACCGGGCGGTTGACCAGGCCACGTCTGTGCACGTCGTGCACACCGGTCGACCAGGCGGTCGACTGGGCCCTGTCTAAGCTAACTTCAATGTTGTTCTCGTTCCCTTTGACTTCTGATCTCTGCGCCATCACCTCTAGCTCCTTTATCTCCTCTCTCTCCCTTCAGAGAGGGGAAAAAATGTTAAGCAAACTATTTCTCACAACTATTGGACACCTAATAATATATCATGTCACTCTTTCGTACTGAGTTGCCTCCGTATTTTTACTTTCAGCTACAATTTTTTTCTTCTTTCCATTTTTATTCAATAATGCGTTCTATTTTTTTATTTTCTTACTAAAGATCTCGATCTATTCTTAATTTGAAACTTCTTGTGACTCAAATCTCTGTTAGCCTGTCGGCGACACTCAGTTCTAAATTAAAGGAGATTTCGGGTTCAATTATCGTAGTTATCGAATGAAATGGCTCGAGTAACTATCTGTTAAGTCCGTGTGAGTTTCTTTTTTTTTTTGAAAAAGTGAAAACCTTTTTTTTTTTTTCCCCCTGTTTTGTCACATTGAGCCGCATCTTAGCGGCCGTATAATGAATGGAGGCTTATGGATGGGAACAGACAAACGTCCTGCTTTTTGTGAAGGCGCAAGTGTGTCGAGAGGGTGTGTGGACGAGGAATTCTGGTTGCCACGGAGACAACGAGTGTGGGATCAGCACTACGGTCCTCGGATCCGGGTTCGGGCTCGAAACAGCAAAGTCCAGTAATGGACCACTTCGCGTGCATCTATCTCACCGGACCCCGACGCGTAGAGCTGGGACAGGGCTACCATGGATGTACCCTGTGGGTGCACAATGGGTGTGCCTAAAGAGCAGCACTAGGGCCAGAGTGAGCACCATGAGCAGCTAGACACGTGGTTCATTAGAAATCCAGAGACTTGGAGTCCTTGAGACTGTAATGCAAGTGAAGAAGCTCAGTGACAAAATGAACCTATCATTCCCCACACGCTATTAGCGTAGTTGCTGCTTGGAATCACAATGGAATGGGCAGAGAGAGCAGCAGCTTGTGTTGAGTTATTACAACGCGCGTGGAATTAGTGTGTGGTTGTTGTTGTGGTGGAAGTGTAGCAGTATGCGTCTTTTCGCAATTTGCACATACTGCGCTCAGAGAGAGAGAGAGAGAGAGAGAGAGAGATGGCAGTCAGTCTTATAATTGGTTGGGTGAGCTTTTAGTCTGTTCCATATTGAGGGGGGAGAGAGAGAGATGGCAGTCAGTCTTATAATTGGTTGGGTGAGCTTTTAGTCTGTTCCATTATTGGTGTGGTTGCTAGCTTTCTTTGATGTTTAAGGGGCTGTTTGGTGGTTGCAAAACTTGCAAAATGTAAAAAGTTTTGCAACTTTACACTTTTCACTTGTTTGTTTCCATTTGCAAAATGCAAAAACTTTTCCAACTTACAGTTGCTACAGTTAAATTTGTGGTCATTTAATTCTCACTTTTAACTCATATTTTCTCACTTGCAGTTGCTACAGTTAAATTGTGGTCATTTAATTCTCACTTTTACACTCATATTTTCTCACTTGCAGTTGCTACAGTTAATTTGTGGTCATGTAAACTCTCACTTGTAGTACACCAATTCAAAACAGTTACTTGATAATCAATATATAATTTAATATTTTAAATTAATATTTTAAATAGTGTTCAATTTCTTATTTAAGTATTTAATTATTTTATATTTTTAATCTTTAATTTTTTATTGTTTTTAATATTGTTTTAATATTTAATATTTACTATTTTAATTTACTATTTTTATTTAATATTTTATTTAATATTTATTAATTTATTAATACTTATCCATTTTTATTATTTTATTTAGAGTAAATATTTTATTAAATAACAATATTATACTTTAATATAAAATTACTATATATTAGTTATTTAATTTTTAATAAAAAAAATACTTTATTAATATCATAATATTTTTATTATTATATTAATATTTTATTATGTTAATATTGTAATAATAATTCAGTATAATAATACTATAATGATAATTTATTATTAAATTATAATTATATTTTACTTTGTTAATTTTATATTTCTATAATATTACAATAATATTATAATAAAAATTTTACTATAATAATTTTCAAGTATTTTTAATATTATTACTATATTTTTACTATATTTATTTCTTTTAACATTTTTTAATATTTATATTTTATTAGTATTCTTAAAATTTTATTAATGTTCTTTAGATTTTCTTAAAATTTTATATCATTTATTTAATTAATATTTAGTAATATTTTACTATTTATACTAATATTTTATTAATATTATTATTATAAATAAATATTAAGATTATTAATTTTTTATCTCAAATTTATTAATACAATTTAATTACAATATTAGATTAATTTAATAGTATTTATAATATTTAAATCACTGCTACAGTTAATTTTGTGGTCAATTTCCACTTTCACTTTTACATTACCAACCAAACACCGTAAAACACAAAATACTTTACCATTTACACTTTCACTTTACCACCAAACACCGTAAAACACAATATACTTTTCCATTTACACATCACTTTATCAACCAAACACCGTAAAACACAATATATTTTCACTGCTACAGTTCACTTTTTCCATTCTCATTTTACAACTTACGACTTGCGACGTTTTGCAACGAACCAAACAGGCCCTAAAAAGGCTGAGATTAAGATTTAGAAGTGAGAATGAGCTCAAGAATTTGAGTCACAAGAAAATGCTAGTGGGTCCTGCAGACAGAGGCTGATTCAGGGACTATAGCTCTGGTTTGGATCTAGGGTTAGGAGTGGCAATGGGTATGATTTTTCCATCCAAATTAATTAAATTTGATTTGATTTTCAGGAGCTTATTTGGTGACTAGTATAAATATAAGAAGAAGAATTAAATTCTTATTGGATTTATATATGAATTCTTAATAACATATAGATCATGGCCGCATAACACCATTGAGGTCGGTCAGTTCTAACTATGGGCCTGTTTGGTGTGTCGTAACTGACCGTAATTCGTTAGTCGTAATTGGTAAAGATATTTACAGTTGTAAATGAGTTACATGCATGTAAACTTTATGGTGTTTGGTTGGTAATATAAAGTTGTAAGTGAAAAAGTGTATTGTGTTTTACGGTGTTTGATTGTCGTAATGTGTAAGTCGTAAGTGAAAAAGTTGACCACAAAATTAACTATTTGGTGATTAAAAAGTTTTAGTATTGCAAATAAATATTAAAAATGTTAAATATTAAAAAAATTAATATTAACATAAAAAATAATACAAATTTGCGTGACCACAAAATTAACTGTAACTGGGCTGTAAGTGAGTGGTAATGGGTTGTGTAAGTCTTTTACGAATTACGGTCCAAAACAACCGTAATTGTAACTGAGTTGTAAGTCATTTATGAATTACGGACTTTTACGCGAAACAAAAGGCCCCTATGTCAAGTTTTTTGTTCCACATAAAGTCATTTGTCCATCTGAGGGGAGAAAAAGAAAAAATAAATTTTAATTTAAAGCACGAAAACCTTCTCCATCCCTTGTAGGCATCTCCTCAGCCATGATGTTAAAATATAAATATATTACCATCAATTTTTCATTATTTTCGGAGTTTTGATGCAAGTTTTGATGCAAGATTTCAACACATGAATTCGAATTTACTGTCATTTTCGTTTTGATATAGTTCAATAATCAAATTGAAGCATAACAATAGATTTGAAACATCACTTCTCAATCAACATGAGAGCATGAAAAGAAAGATACTAGGCATCCTGGATCATGAAAAACGGTCCATGTTACAAAGATTTGAATATTTACAAGCAATTTTGTAAATTTTGAAGGGAGTGATCCGTAAAATTTAGACCATTCTTACAAGTTTTGAAATTATGTTAAATAATGGTGAAGTTTACATTTTTTTTGTGTTAGGCTTTTTTATTTTGAATTTGAAGTTCTAGTTAATAATATTCATCACTTTTTGAAGTAGGATTAAGACTTTTGAGGGCCATAAAGAGCCAAGAAGTAACAAGGGAAATGAGTTAAAAAAAAATTATAACAACAAATTTTCTTCAAAAAAATCAGCAGCATAACCATAAATGTACTAGAAATTTATGTTTCTTTTTATGGATTCAAAGGCATTGTGATAGGGATTTTTCGTCACAGACGATCAAGCACTCTCGATTGATCCTACCAAAAACATAAAGAAAAGAACGCCTTTTAGGTCAGAGCACCCATGTGGTGTCGGCCGAAGACCCTCGGTGTGAGAATGTAAATCCTGTTTTTGTGAAAGTAAGCGAAAAGGTACTTGTGTGTAGTGTTTTCGGTGTAATCAGAAGTGAACCCCTTTCTCAATCGAAATCGAGGTGTATAATATATATATATATATATATATATATATATATATATATATATATATATATATATGTTGGAGTTGTAATTGAGGGTGCGAAAATTTTAAATATCCATAACTACATGGTTTGCACATTGTAATTTCCTCATAACCGTCCAGATTGCGTCACTTAATTGTTAGATCATTACGCATATATCTCTACCACCATCCATAACAACTCTCAATGAAGTAGGAGTATTGTAACATTTATGGGGATGATTGGCTGTGTAATTGAATCCGTGAATCGCGGGGATCGTGCCGTTAATCTATAACTAGCGTAGTAGAAGCGACAGTCTTCGCGAAGAGTCTTCGTAGTGGAACAACTTCGTCCGAGATGAGCATCCGGATCGATGTGTTCTCAGAAGGGAACCTGAGAGTCAAGATCTCGTATAAGTAGATCAGGATGAGTGTGGGCTTTCTCCTTGGGCTTGTACTGGGCTTGCAGGTATGTTGAGTTCATTGGTCGCTTGGGATGCTCCTGACGTAGTAGGACACGTATCATGATCTTGGTACAGGTCAAAATCCGACCACTACCGGCTCTTTATGCATTCAATGTCCCGATAGAGTCTAAATTGTTTCTTGATTAGAACTTTTTTTTTCCCAAATCTAAATGGGCTTTTTATGGACTTGGAGCTCTTTCCCATTGGCCTAGCCTTCTTCTGAACAACCTAAGAGGACTGTTGAAGAGATCTAGATAGTTGAGAGACTCACTGCTAACCTCCTTCCACCCTCTTTGTCGCCAATTGTGACACAGAGTAGTTAGAAAGAACAAATCTACTTCAGATGTCTACGTCATTTGCCACTTGCAATGCGGCGATGAAGAATGCCAAGGACGAAGAGCATCAAGAAATGGCTACCACACGCGATAACAGACAAGTGATCCTCGGAAGACAACAGATGAAAAGGCGAGGAGATAAGCTGGGGGGGTGTTCTCAGATAAGTAAAGAAAATCCAATTAGACTATGATCTCAAATAACAACACTAACCGTGCAAATAGACAAAGGAAACTACCGCTCGTTGTGTCCAATAATTGACAGGTGTCTGGTAGAGGACTTAATAAGGGGATCTGCCATTATGCAATCCGATCCGGGTCACATAACCCAGGGAAAAAAGGAAAAAAAAAAAAAAAAAATACTTGTTGCTCCAAGAAACCTAGATACTACCTCGACAGCAAAGAAAAAGGAGAAAGGGAGCCTATGGGAATCCCCATTCTGAGGGGGGCCAAAAAAAAAAAAAAAAAGGAGGCAGTGAAGGCGACGGAATGAAGATGGATGAGAAGGCAAATGGATATCCATCCGTTTGAGGCCCAA
This sequence comes from Agave tequilana, assembly GCA_038442645.1. Lineage (NCBI taxonomy): Eukaryota > Viridiplantae > Streptophyta > Magnoliopsida > Asparagales > Asparagaceae > Agave > Agave tequilana. The sequence goes on from JAVJIF010016467.1 coordinate 19,814, forward strand.
GTGCTGGCTGTGTATCATTTGCGGGCTTAGGTTAAAATCGGGGGCGTATCTTTTTCTGAGGCAGCACCCGGCGGTATCATTTGGTTGGCCTTGGGTGGGGGGCAGTAAGGTGTAACAAAAGGGCCCGTCACTTCCCACCGCCAAAAGGCACATGGATCCACAGATAGGTAAGAGAACCTACATGACATATTGTCCCAAATATCCTAATAGGAACCACAAGCTTGGAACTTCACTCATCATCTCGAGAGAGAGAGAGAGAGAGAGAGAGAGGAGAAAAAGTATAAGCAGATGGGGGAGCTTTTTGCCGTGTGATACTCACTCAATCAAGGCCACGTGAAGCAGAGCCAGGAGAATATCATATCTGTGGATCACTAGTGAATCAAAATCTCTACGGTGTGGCTTGGTTCTTTAATGATGTGGAGCTAGATTTTTCTCCTTTTTTTTTTTTTTTTTGATTAGGTGGAAATATTAATTTTATCGGTAGATATATTTTTTCCCTCTGGAATCCGCCAAAGGGCTGCGTCTCTCCTTGACCCCAGACTCAATACTCTCTCCCTGTTTGTTTCCGTACAGTGTTGGTGACGTCCAGGGATGCATGTGAATGAAACAGCTAAGGTCCCTTGGGTGACAGTTGTAAGGTTGGAATGGATAAACGCTCGCACTCATGTGGTTCACCGTTGGTTCACATATCACAATTGCTGCAGAATCTTTACATTCTCCTCGATCTTCTAACCTTTCGAGATTGTATCCTGCAATGGACACGAAAAAATCATTACATATCTCAGAGATACACTAGGAATATGAAAGGGGAATAGCACAACTAAAACTGATGGGAACATTTTCCGTTTCGTTCCTTCTTTCTTTCCTTCTTGCATCTTCCTTCTCCTCCTCTTTTTCTTTTCGTTTATTTGTTTCTATTTTTAGAAAGAAAACCTTGGCAAGGTATTGGGCGGATAGGTTGAGCCTAGCAACTGGATGCGATGCAGTCTCGGGGGAGAGGACCACCTCCTTCTTTACATCGTCTTCGGATGTTTTCTATTGGGCCCCAAGAGAGAGAGAGATATATACAATATCTATTTCAAGGTGGTTTTGTGGTCCAATTTCAATCTCCAATCCATTCTAGCTAGAACATAACCACATGCCCCCTAAAACCAGCAACGTCAGGACTCTCGGGCCTTTTTCTTCCTTTATTAATAATCGCATCCGAAACGAGTGAAGAAGCAACGCTTCTAGATCAGCTCTAACCAGGATTGGTTTACATCGGGTGCGGGGCTTCTGGGGAAAAGCTGGTCGAATCGAGGATCAGAGTCATATCTAAGACTAGAACAACATTTCCAATCACAAATACATTTCGCAACTGATATACCTGCCCCTATACTGGTCTCTTCTTTCTTTTTTCCTGTTATTTCGCTTGAATTGGAGAAGGTGTCATACAGGAAAAAGGTACTTTTCAGTACTACCAATCTGTATAGGATACTAACCTTTCACTGCATGTATGTTATCCGCTGCTGCAAGCAATTTATGCCCTTGAATCAGTGACACATCAACTGCATAATGAAGAGTTGTACTGGTAGATCATTTCAGAAATCTTGGGTGATGGGAACTGGCGAGTTACCCTGCTGGTAACACCCCTCCCTCTTAAGTGGGTGGTTCCAAGTTCTATCACTGTAGTTGTCAAATATGAAATTTAACTTGAGCAACCAGTAATAGACATGTATGTGTGTGTAGGTAAACTCCCTCCTCTTTCTCATGAAAGAAATCTCAGGTGATGTTGACGTGTGACAGCTAATAAACACTCATATAAAAAACTTACTAACTAGGGCTACCCAGTTGCCAGGTGGTGTGGTGGAATCTGAGGCTGAGGTTAATCAGAACAATACAGAATAATGTCATCAACTAAACCAAAAAAATTGTACATATGGCCTGAACTGGGAGACAAGTCAGTGGTTTGTCAGCCTCACTGGATAGAAATGCGCAACTGAACGTGTCAAAATCATTTCATTTTATGCTTTTAATAATAAACCAGTACAAATTGGAAAACGTCCGAACCATATCCAGCAAACGAGGGCCTACAAAATATGCAGAATCAGTAAAAACAGGAGAAGCATGTTGAACGGTTAGTATGTTTTTTTTTGTCAGTACAGCAGACGAAGCTTTGAACCAATGAAATATAAACTCAATGTCATGAAGGCAGCTTCTAAGTAATGTTGTAAAACTAATGAGAACTTGTTATACAATGAAGGCAAGTCCTACAAGAAAGCTCCTTGTGCAGAAAATCTGACACAAAGTTCAACATTTTGTCGCAGCGCAATAAATTTTGTAGTTGGATAAAACAATTGGAAGTGCATAAAGCCCCATGAAGGTATGTGGTGATGACACATTTTGGAAATAACTGATGTAGAAGAAAACAAAATACAAATGGTAAGTCATCTTCGCTGATTAAAAATATGGAAGCGAAAATCCATTATATTAGCAATCAGTTAATCACAGAAGGTTATTTTGTGCCAATATTGTACCTCTCCTTAAAAATGTTCACTGATTTCTTTTTCCTTTTTTGCCAGTATATAATGTTCACTGAGATCAATATATACAAGGAAACAACAAATGCTCTCCTTATTACAGTAAAATCTGAAAATCAAGTTAGCCGACCTTCTGTGTAGCTCTCCTTAAGATTTTGCAAAGCTTGTCGCATCTCATCCTCAACTTGGTTCGAATATTTTAAGCAAATAAGTCTTTGAGCTACCCGGTATGCCATTTGAATTGAATGATATTGTTCACAGTTGATATCCATCCTCTTTATTTCCTGTCAAAGCAAACGTTGAGCACCTTGTTATTTTATGTGGTACAAGCTAAATATATCGGCCCAAAACCTTCGCAAGAATAAGATCCAAGCCAAACCAAAAGGATATGGCTGACTCTCCTATGGCAAGGTTACCAAAAGAGTTGTAGCCAACAATTTTCACAAGGTGGAACAGTACGAAGATAACACAGCAACAGAAAAATCATCAGATAAATGATGGGATGTGATGATATGAAAAAATGACATACTACCTTTTCCATGATCCTTGTGGTGATGCTCTTTGCTGTCTCAACCACAGTACTCGGTAGACCTGCAACTCCAGCCAATAACAGGCCATAGTGTGGTACTCGCCTTGGCCCATCCTTGAGGTGGAACTGTTTTTGGTGGTTGATAAATTTCAGTAAAAAAGAGTCATAAAATAAATTTCGGGACTCTTCTCGTGAAATCAAATGGACACTTCTTCATGAAATCAAATTACAAAGGAACCTTGAAGTCTAAGCGGTTGTTCCTCAAGTCAACTTCAAAATGAAGAATCTTAACATTTGGATAGATGGTTGCCAATTCAGATAACTCTTCCATGTGTGTAGCAAATACAGTGTACCTGTCGAAATAGCAATAAACAAGACGTCAAGCACACATTAAAGAGTGACTGACAATTCAATTATCCAACAGCGGCTGTACATTTGGAATAACAGTTGAAGAAAGAGGGAGCTAAAGAGTAATCAAATTATGTTAACCAAGATGACAAAGCCTTTGAACTAACACAACCGAGAAGTATGTAAATGCAATGATGAGGGGGGGAAAAAATTAGAAAACCTGCATTTCATTAATAACCAATGTGATAGAGCATCATTAATGCAACCATACAACAGTGCATCTTAAATGGATCAGCAATTAAGCAGAAGGAAAGGAAAAGTGACAAAAAATTGCAACTTATAAGCATAGGTGCATCCAGTTTAATTTAGGTATTTACGTTTTGAGAGAAAGCAAATGTTCACAACAGCTCCAAGCAATTGCAAATCCATCTGAGGAAGAAGTAGCCCTTCCAAGTTCATCCATGACAACCAGGCTCCTATATTCAAAGTAGAAACCTTCAGGCACATAAGTTCACAAAAAATGCTTCATCTTATTGGGATCATAATAGTTGTAAAGATGAACCTTGGAGAGACATTTTGCATGAGAAAAGCTGTCTCCTTCATTTCAGTCATAAACTGCGACGGAGGTGAGACATATCAGTGATGGTACATGATTACTAACACGTCAAGAAACTGATAATTTATTGCTGAACTTTAATATACTGTTAATATAAGCAAGTTGGGTGCAGCAGATTCAGGTGCATGCATCTGAGTACCAATATAATGTGGCAATAAAGCTTGCCAAGCAATTGACAAAGTGACACAGTAGAATATTGGTGTATGCAATCATACGTCATATTCATAAGATCTTCCTGTGGTGTATAGTTCCCCAAATGCATTGTAAAAGTTGCAAGCTCAGCATGTGTCTGAGTGAAAGCAACCTCACTATAGTAACATTAGGATGAGAACAGGGGCGGACCTACATACAGTTTAGTGTGGGCGGATGCCCACACTTGGTTTTATAAAATAATAAAATAATATATATAGTTTGTAACTTTTTTGTATATGATCTCTTCTTTATAGATTTTTTTTTTACTAGCATAAAGGCACTTTTGAGCTATATCTTAAATGGTAACTTATAAATTTAAATTAGTACAGATCACGAATTCAGCTCTTGGTAGGTGCAACATTAGTTTTTATTTTTTTCTCTCTCTAATCTTATTACATTTATGCCCACACTGAAATTCTTACATTTACGCCTACACTGAAAAAATCTTGCATCCGCTACTAGATGAGAAGGATATAAAGATAGTGAATATTATAAGATTGACCAATTATTAGTCAAGTTGAGGTGAGAGAAATGCTGTGGAAACATGAAAATAACAAATTTAAGAACAAAAATTCAAAGGTTTACTAGTTTAATGATCATGAATATCTCTTGATATGGAGTTTTCTATATTATTATGAATAAACATTTCTCCATTGAATCTATACATTTGTCCGTACATTACTATCAGTTCACATAGCGCAAATAATATAGAAAATGTACAAATAAATACAGAAATCAAAACACATAAGAAAGAGCTAGAACCTAAAACAGATAAGAGGCATGTTTGATTAACTTTAGGTTTTAATCAGGCAAGCATAGATGAATTCATCCTATGGAAAATAATTATCACCAATGCTCTCTGGATATACTACAAGAATTTTGGGAAGTTAGGCCTTGGTTGCATGATTTTAATCATAATAACAATTGAGGTAGGTTTCCCCATGTGTCAATTGCCCGTCAAAGGCTTTTATAGCAAGGCTCCCACAGTTAGTCCTTTAATCTGGAATTAACAGGGTTGATTCAGGATTACACCACAATTGTAAATTTAGTCGATCTTTCTAAAGACCCATCTCAATTCAGAAGTAGGCTCCATAGCCAATCCTATTTTGATGTAAAATTCTAAATGGATTACGATGATGACAACAATGATAACGACAAGGATAAATATACTGAAGCAGTTTACAGAGCTTGGTAAAATTCAACAAGAGAAATGTAATGCACCGAGCGAGGACAATTCCTAGAGACTCATCCTAAAATTGCTCTCGTTTGAGCATGTTTAACAATGTACTATTTCATGGTCCCTCTCTAAAAAATGTCTGCTCTGATTAATTCCTGAGTTCTTCAGAATCATTACATACCAGACAACCTCTTATAACATATCTCATGTGTTATACTACCACACCAAGCGACGTGAAATTCTAGAGGTGGCCCCATGAATTATAGTGGTGGCTTTCATAGATTCAAAACGTAGAAAACTATATACATTTCCCATGGTTCTTCTCTTAAAAATGCTAGTTACTATTAATTTTTGAGCCATAGTTCTTGTATACCAGACAACCTCTTATAGCATACCTCATGAGTTGTATATACAAACAGTCCACCAAACGAAATGAAATTCTAGAGATGGCTTTCATTGATTCAAAAAGTAGGCCCCACCACCCTCCTGTGTAATGAGGCACTATTTTGTATAAGATTTATGGCAGCCAATTTTGCACACTTCTGATGTTAGCTCTGATACTGTTTTGTAATGACCTTAGGCCTTGTTAGTCAACTGAACGGTTTTTTTTTTCCTTAGAATTAAAACTTTTTTCTAGGAGAATATTTTATAGAACTGGAACTCTTTTTAGTAGAATTTTGGTAAACAACTGAAACAAAAAAAACATTTTTTAGAACATCTAGAACTAAAAAGTGAAATATTTCTTGGAACATTTGATGATATGGCATCTTATTTATTTTATTTTTAATTACTATTTATTAATTATTGCTTAAGAATATTAATGAATAATGCTATTAAATAGGGGTGTAAACGAACTGAACTTGAGCGAGCTGACCTTGTTTATTAATCGAACAAGTCACAAGCGAGCTAATTCAGTAATGAGCCGTACACGAACTCTTCGTGAATAGTTTGTTTATTAGGTAGTTCTTGAAATTAACCTTTTAACATTGATATCAAGAGCTTCTAACCGCCTCTTTAAGGAAGAAGAAATTCTTATAATTCAAATTTTCTTTAAAAACTCTCTTACATTTCATTATGTATAAGTAACTCATGATAATTAGATGTTTTAATGAGTACAACAAAAAATTATACAAAAGTATTTGCTAAATATATTTAAATATAAAAAATAGAGCTTTTTTGAATCAAACACGAGCTAGCAGTCTTAGCTAATTTTAGTCTTTTTGACCTTTTTATTTATTTGTAAAATTTTAATTCATCAAAAATCAATTAATTGTACCTTAACATAAAAAATAGAAATATTGTATTAAAAAAAATCTGTTAATAGATAATATTATAAAAACTGTTATTAACCAATAATTAGCAAGATTTAAAAACTAGTTACAATCTTTAACAATTAATAAAAAATCATTAATCATCAAACATTAATGTTACTACATTTGGAAAGATAATTATTAATATCAGTCACTAATAAAATTTAGAAGATAATTTATAATTATTAAATGATCCATGTAGAGAGATGGGGAGAGAGAAAAATTCCACATCCAATTGATGGTTCTCGTGAAAAAGCTAAAACAATTTTGAAGTGTGGAACATTCTCTTTTCCATATAAAAACTGAAACAATTTTGTTCTAGTTCTAGTTCCAATCATAACTTTAAAAAGTTTCAGTTCCAGTTCGAGTTAAAAGTTCCAATTCGACTGACACCTAAAACAAATTCCAGTTTCAGTTTCAGTTAAAAGTTCCAATTGACTAAGACCTAAAATATTGTTCTACAAAATGTTCCATTTCTAAATAAAAGTTCTAGTTGACTAACCCCCCCACCCCCCAAAGTACAATACTGAAGAAATATAGGTTCACTACTCTCTTCAAAATTGATGATGTAATCTCAAGTCAATACATAACTTAAATCTATAAAATCCTAAAAAATGCTTATCAATATGGAAAATAAAAGAACGCATACACAAACAGAAATTGATAAATCAGTATACAGAAAGTAAATTAGGCTCAGAAGTAGAAGAAAGCCATAGAAGTAGAAAGAAGCAGATGAATTTCCCTAGGGGTAGAAAAATGTGCAGAAAAATAAGTGATCAATAATATATTGGTAGATACTAGTCGGAAATTGATATATCTTCTTAAAAGTAGAACAAAACATAGACATATAGATCAACATAGAAGTAGCAAGCTGTTAGAGATGTACATGTAACAACTTGTTAGTTCTGAATTTTTTTTTTACAAATTTACTGGAGAAAGAGGTTTAATTGCATAAGCCTCTGTAAGATAGAAAGAAGTATAATGCACCTTTTGATCTTCAGACCAAAAAGAGTAAAACAACCACAAAACAAACTTCACATCTAAATTGTAGCTCAAAAGCCAAATTTTTTTTTTAAAAAATTCCAAAGTTCACATGAATGTAGACAATTACATTTCCAACTAGTCCGGCATACAAAATGACAAAAGATTAGTACTGATAGATATACAAATGATTAATTGATGATTAATTGAATATGACTTAGGAGAAGCATGCTCGACATACATTATTTTTTTTAGACCAAATATTAGAAAGGAAACTTCAAATGATGTCACCTCCCAACCTGATATAATGGCCTCAACTGCCTTCTCCCACAAATAAGAAACAACACGTCATTCCAAATACAATCTCACTTCTCTCTGTTTTCTTCTTTCTCATCTTACTTCAAGAGATCTGACTAAGTATTGGAGGATTATCATCAGGCCAAGACACTCTGCTAGCCCCTCCACTATTTTTAGATCTTACTAAAGATTCAAGCTACTTCAATGCTCTTCCATCAAGATTAAAGTTCTCCTCTTCAGCCGATCAGAGTATTGTAGATATCATACTCGTGATTAGGAAAGCACCACTACAATTGAATAACTTTAAAACTAAGATGAAATCATATAACAAATATATAATAAAAATAGTCAAAAAAATTAAACATAGCAATAAAAAGTATAAAATAACTATTTCTTTAGAAAAAAATAAAAGAAAAAAATAGAACTTGTTAAACTTAGTTACTTAAATTAGAAGTATTTATGTTATTGAGACTCTGAGAGTTTCTAAGTTATTAGTTTATAAATTATTAGAAATCCTACTTAGGGGTGCCATTCGGATGCGGATACCCACAGATATTCGCATCCGAATCTGCATCCCATGCGAATTCGAATGCAATTTTTATGCATTCACGGATTCGAGTACAGATCCAGATATCCATATTCGGATACGGATATGAATTCGAATAGAGTTCATCACATTGGATCCAGATCCGGATCGCACCAATTATACAATAATATAATATTATAATATATATACCTATATTAGTAGGGTTTTTAGATTTCTCTCTCACTTTCTCTTCTCTCCAACGACCAGCCGCCCCCTTCCCTCTCGATCTCCTCAATCTTGATCTCCTTCTCCACCCTCGTCCTCTCTTCTCCCTCCACGAGCTCACCTCTCCGAAGAGTCCAACCAGCCGCCTCCGCTCACAAGCTTTCCTCTCCCCCTCGTCAACCCCGCCCTGGATCTGAACCATGAGAGCTCCAATTCGAGCGATCTGCCACCTCGGTCCACGAGCTTTCCTTTCCTACCAACCAACTCCCTCGATCTGAACCGCTGGAGGAGGTATAATGACAGTTCATTAGAACTTTGATTTTCCCGATTTATTGGAGCATAATAAATCCTTTTATTGTGTAGGCATGTCTTATTAAGCAATCCCACCTTGGCTTTTTCTACTTCGACGAGGTTTAAGATATGCTCACTGCTCAGGCATTTCATGTTTTGTTTTTGTTCCCCTTTTTGGTTTGATATTCATGATTTAGCTAGCAATACAAAAACTTTTTTTTTCCTTTTGGTTTGATATTCATGATTTGACAATACAAAAACTCTAATGTATGAGGATCACATGCCCTTTTGCTTCACATAACTAGATTGTTGTGGCATCACAGGGGAAGGAATGTGCATATGCAATTTTCTTCACATCAAGAACTAACAATAATGGAACAGAATCCACAAGGATGAAAAGAGGATCAGGTTTGTACACATAATTTGAATAAGTACTTGTTGGCATGGATTTATGATCTGTGTTTTTTGTTCAATAAGTAAAATGCATCATGATCTATGTGGGTTTCCAATATATTTTTTTTGTTTAAGCATTACGGTTGTAGATATCTTGTAATGACATTGAAAATTATCTTATCACAGCCAGAAACATTATATTTTCATTTTTGTTTGCAGTTGTTGAGAGCATATGCAGATCTCTCGTAATCATCTATTTCTTGCTCAAATTAATACTTTATATTGCATTTTAAGTTATTTTAGATGAGATAAAAAGTAATATAAGTGTATCCATTTAGTTTATCCGTAACTGTATCCGTTTTTGCATACTTGATTAGTAACCACATCCGATCCGTTAATATCTGATTCGTATTCGATATCCACTCTTGGTGGATAAGAATATCATGTTTTCACATCCGTCAATATTCGTATTCGTATCCGCATCTGTATCCGAAAGTTGAGTGCAGATACGAATATGTTAAAGGCAATATCTGATCTGTATCCAATCTGATGGCACCCTAGTCCTACTCATATTATGAGATGTATTTGTAATTGCCTATAAATAAGTATTGAGGGTCAAATCTTTTCCTCTAAAATTCCAATATGGTATTAGAGCAAGGTTCATGATCCATAAAAAAAAAGTTATTGTTCATCGTGAACAGTAACCGGGTGGTATTGTTATGATTAATAGTAACCACCATGTATTGTTCACGGGGTTATGATTCATCTAAAGGAAAACCTAGTTGCCTTCAAGTTTCAAAACTCTAAACGTCTCCATGATCCAAAACTCTAATCGTCATCAATTGTCACCTCCCCTATTGCTTTGTGCCACCAATTATTGATGCCATATTATACAACCTATGCTACCTCTGTTCTCTCCTAGCATCCTTGTTACTTCCTTATTTACTTATGATAGATCTTACTAAAGCCCTGTTGTGCTCTCTGAGGTCCTGTCGTGATTGCTATATTTTATTATGATTGATCTGATCCTCTATTATTCTCTATTTGAACATCTACAACGTTAATTATTGACTAATGGTTGGTTATATTTTCTATTTGATTACCTCTTGGCTGTACGATCATCTTATCTTTTCATCAACTATTGTTATTTCAAGTTTCTTCATTGGCATTACTGTTGCAAGAAATTTTATCATTTTTACTTAGTTTGAGAATCTATCAAAATCTCTACTTCTATTGAGTTTGAGGATCTTTCAAAACTTCTCCCACTGAGTATAAGGATCTCTCAAACTTTCATTTTTACTAAGTTTGGGAATCACTCAAATCCTAATTCTATTCAAGGAGATGAATAAGACCTCATGGAGTTTTTGTATAAGTGTTTGATTCGACTCAGATTCAGTTCGCTTCGGTTTGCAGCTGCGGTATCAACATCATTGGATTGGCATCAACAAGAGAAATTTTACTTATTTTTTGTTTATAAAAGCTTTATTTAGGAGATATTTTACCAGTCTTTGTAACAAGATTGGCATGATTGATATACATACTCTAACTTGACGGGGAGTGTGAAACTTAGTTACTCCAATTAGGAGTCTTTATTTTATTAGAAGTTTCTAAGTTATTAAAAGTCCTACTCAAATTATGAGATGGTTTGTAATTGCCTATAAATAAAAAGTATTGAGAGAGAAATTATAAACTTTCTTAAATCTTTTTCTCTAAAATTCTGATAGAACTAAATAAATAGTTAATGTCAGAGTTTTAAAGGTGATGCTAAGGCGAGAAAAAACTAATGTTTTAAAAAACCCGTTATGTAACTCGTTATAACCCGTTACAGAACGTAACGACACCCAGCTGTTATATAAAACTCGCAAAAAATGTAGTTCCTAGTAACGATCGTTTTTTGGAGCTTACGAACGTTACGTTATGAAAATAACGTAACGTTCGTAAATCACGTTATTTACATTTTACACAGATTGCAAATAGAAATAATCGAAGTGATTTCTCTCACAAGATCAAATTGACATGAAACCCTAAATTGGCGATGGCGAGCGAAGCATCGAAGCACCCAACTTCTCTCTCTGCAGTCGACGGCGATGACGATGACTCTCCCGTGCGGTTCCTTCTGTCTCTACAGTTTCTCTTCAATTTCATCTCTCTCTCATCGGCGAGTATCGAAGCACTTCAGTTTCTCTCTTTGATCTCTCTTCAATTGACGAGAAACTAGCCATTGTAATGCTCTAAAAATCAAAAAAATCGCACGACTCTTCAATTGATTAGGAACTCGTCGTCGATCTCTCTTCAATTGACGAGAAACCACACGACATCAGAGCACTTCAGTTCTTTGATGCTCAGGAAAATTTGTTGTGAGACTTGCTAAATGTGTTATATATTGTTTTGATATTTTAAAATTATTTTCCTATTTATAAAATTTTTAAATATAGTATATATATATATATATTAAATAAATATTAAATCGCGTAACCTACGTTATGCGTTACATTATAACCTCTGTTAACATAACAAAGAAAAAACGTTATTGTTATGTTATTATTATTTTAAGCATTGAGAAAAACTTTTATCGCCTGAGGCAAGAAGCGTCATAAAGGCGATCGACCGAGCGAAAAAGGCGACAAATATTATAACTTGTGTATATAAGCATATAAATAAATATACAACTTGTGTCAACAATTAACACATACGTGACATAAGAATAAATCACAGTTAAAATCACAAATAGGGTATTTAGTTAGTAGAACATTCAAACAAATGAAGAACAAAATATCTATAAATCTAAAGTTCACTAATTCCACATGTAATAAAAATAAAATCATTCAAATGAAATGCTAATTCAATTCATCTCAAAGATCTGATAAAGACATTAAAAAAACAATCCAGTTAAAATTTCAATTTATAATAAGTTCAAAATCTATTTACAGTATATAGTTTTACACTGAAAAATAAAGAAAAAACTTCAAAATCTTTTATGAACTAATTACTTAGTAAAAGTTTAAAATTGAAGAAAATAGATGAATTGGAACATTTACGATCAAAGTAGTCAAAAGATTCAATTTTAATTCAGTTTATGCAAGAAAAAGAAAAGGGAAAATAAAAGCACAATATGATAAAAAAAAACATATTTGAGATTCTGAATAAAAGCGTATCTTTCTCAATACGAGAAAAAGGTAACAATATGGTGGAGGCCAACTTGAAGGAGAGAAGGGGAGAGAGCGGAGAATGAGAGAGAAGAGTAGGTGTAGCTTCTCTTCGAAAGGACTAATTGAGCCATAAATATGCTTGATGATATTTTCACCCCCACTTTTTTTTAATATTTAAAAGTGTGCCCTTTGGGGTACCCCCATGTAAGGAGAAATTGAGAGTGATCAATAGCACAACCCCTTTCTAACTTGAGGCGTTTCCCCGAGTGCCTCACTGGAACAACGTGAGCCGCTTGCTTGGGGACATCTTGGTTGCCCAGGCACTCTATTGAGTTACAAGCGTCGCAAGCGTCGCCTGGCTGCTAAGCCAGGTTACAAGTCCATCAATCACCTTGCCTTTAAAACATTGGTTAACATAAATATAAATAAAAGAAAAATAAGTAACGAATAACTAAAAAATTAAAAGTTTAATGAAACAAAATAGAGATTTTAAGAAAATTAGCACACTTATGATCAATAAAGACATAAATACATACTTAACAATGCTTGCTTCCCAAGTTTCCTTACCTGATATGCGATGAACCTCATAATTTCTTTCCTTGTTGACAAAGCTACAAAAGTCCACTTCGAAGAATTCAAAAGGATCATCCCAAAGTGCAAAGTCCACTTCGAAGAATTCAAAAGATCATCCCAAAGTTCAAAATATCCATGTACTCCTGCTAACTTCCATGTGCTTCTCCCAGTGAATGTGTGAATGTGAGATGCAAATATGTCCACATATCCAGTTCTTAATTACTAAAACCTAAAAGGGAGAAGAACATCATAAGCTAGTGTGTAATTCTAAGTAAAGAGGATAAAGTTGATAGCAAAACTACTTAGCGTGTTTATTCCTAGTCCAAGAGTTTCTAAGCTTCAATATTTTGGCACCTGCTTCATGAAGAATAAGACCTAAACCTACTGGCATTTATCTCTTAGATGTATCTCATATCATAGTACATAACCTCACTAGGAGTTGTTTCATTTTCCATCAATCAGAAATCACAAAGTATAAAACCTGAGCCATACTATTTAAGTATGTACAATTTTAATCTCACATGCAAATTGCACACTCGTAAGAACCACTTTAGTAACAAATAATGACCGGGTGCAATCAGCAAGTAGGAAATGATTTCTCTCTTTTGACTAAGTGGACAAGGCATAGGTTGAGGTTGATGATCACATTATTAAATCTAAGAGCATGGGTTAAAGCTGAAATTGTTAAACTTAGTAATTTAAATTAGAAGTCTTTATGATTAGAAGTTTCTAAGTTATTAAGAGTCCTCCTCATAATATGAAATGTATTTATAACTGTTTATAAATAAGAAGAATTGAGGAAGGAACTATGAACTCGCTCAAATCTTTTCCTCTAAAATTTTGATATAATATCAAAGCAAGGTTCATGGTCCGTAAAATTTTTTTTAATGTTTATCGTGAACAATAACCGTGGCTATTTTCGTGATGAACATGAACCGTCAGGTATTGTTCACACAGTTCCTGTTCATCTGGAAAAGAAAAACCTAGTTGCCTCCAAGTTTCAAAAATCCTAGACATTTATATGATTCAAAACTCTAGTCATCTCAATTGTCACCTCCTCTACTGCTTTTCGCCACAAACTATTATTGTCATATTTTGCAACGTATGCTACCTTTGTTCTCTCCCGTAGCCTTGCTACCTTCTTTGGTTGCCTCTGATAGGCCTTGTTGAGGCTCTGCTATGCTTTCTAAGATCCTGTCGCGATTGCAATATTCTGTTGTGCATCCAATGTACTGACCTGATCCTTTATTATTGTTCTATCTGAACATCTACAACGTGACTTGTTGAAGTTCTTGTAACTACTACTGGCTGATGATTTTTCTATTTGGTTATCTCTCTATTTTAAGGTCATATTATTCTTCATCTACTACTGTTAATTCAAGTTTCTTCATTGGTGTTACTACAGCAAATTTGTCTTCTCTAAAATTTTAATTCTATTCAAAAAATATGATACGACCTTTTGTGCAGTCTTTATCCAAGTGTTTGATTTGAGTCCAACTCAGATCACTTCAGTTTGCAGCTTCGATATCAACATCATTGATTCAGCATATTGGCATCAAATATTAGGAATATTTTTCTTTGCTTAGGAGATGTTATACAAGTTTTTGTGACAGGCTGGGCATAATTGATATCTATACTTCAGTTTGCAATACTTAGTTACTTAAATTAAGAGTCTTTGTCACTAGTAGTTTCTAAGTTATCAGGAATCATACTCATATTATGAGATATATTTATAATTGCCTATAAATAAGAACTATTGAGAGAGAAATTATGAACACGCTCAAATCTTTCCTCTAAAATTCTAATAGATATGATTACATTGTTTAATCCCATGCTTCTTACTTCATAGGAAAGAATGCAAGTCCCAATTTTCTATAAGTACACTTTTCCTTCTCATTCTAAGGCAGCCTTTCACACTTAAAAATTTTCAAGGTGCTATAAAACATTAGATTAGGAGTCAAATAATTCCCTCATAAGTGTTCTCAATAGCCCTCCATTATTTTTTCAAGGCTCCAAGCTCACAACATTCAACTTCAATTTGTGCACAAGTTTCGTTGAAGCTTAATGCCAACTCCAAAAGATAGGGTAGCTTTCTTCCCCCTTTTCCTTTCACATTTCTTCATATGCATTACTCAATTTTATTGTACGCATATTTCAAACATCATCATTCAAAATGTTCAAGCATAAAAACTTATAGGACTCTTGTCAAGAGTACCTAGTAATCATTTTCTACTATTGGAGCGAGTTCTTTTATTTCATTTTCTTCTAAAACACAAGCCTTCTTCCAAAACCGAAAACGTTAGGGGGGTTTTCATCTTTTGGGAGAATAATAAAGTCCTTATTCAAGGAAACTTTAAATTCTCTCTTGTCAACGTGACGGCCACGTATCATCTGCAAGGATGGATACTACACGATTCATGCTTTCTAATTATTTCTTTGGTGTTTTGTTGGAGAAGCTTACCACTACATGCAGACCCCATGGTGGGGCTAGCTCAGATTATTGGACGATGTAGAATCCGCACAACTAGTCTCTCGGAGGCATCATACAATGTCTAGAAGGCCAAAATTTTACGAGTGGTGATTGCAAGGTTCAGTGCATGCAGTTAGAGGCGCACTCTGAGACATTATTATAACACTTCAATCGAAGAACACCAAAAGGTGGAAATCCTAGCTCCAACAAGTATATGATTGGAACCTCACCATTTCAGTTCTTTCATTGAGATTTGATAGAGCGAGGAGAATGAGAGCATGAGTACTTTCTAAGAGAAGGTCAGAGAAACCATTTTAAGAAAAGGAAATTGATCAAGTGGATGCAGAGGTGAGCCAAAATGATCAAAAGCATGAAGAAGCGATAGCGCCTCCATGTCTGCACGCATCATCGTTGATATTCCCGCTAGAGTAGCAATTAATCACCAAGTCGCAGATCCATGATTTTATAGAGGAATTCAAGGAGATGAAGGATCAGGTGGTTTCTGAACAGCCTAAGAGTTCAAAAATAGCTGATGCAAAACATCAAAGAAGTGTAATAGATGATCTTGACGCTCTTCAGTATCAGGATCACTTATTTCCTCTTCAGGTGGTATCTTGGATTCTCCTCACTCTAATCTAATGAATCTCATGCCAAGCAAGGCAAGCCAGCAAGATCCGCGTGACAACAGTATCAATCAAAGAAAGCAGAAACTTAGTCCTTCTCGGTGAAAGAGATGAAAGACTTATTGCACGATGAACATGATAGTGAAGGGTGGTTGGCCCAACAAAGATTATTGAATGAGGATTTTCAGTCACAACTAGATTCTTTGAAGCACCTGATTGATGATAACAATAAAATTGCCTTAAATGATTAGCGAGTAGGGCTTAAATCACCTTTTATTCTAGAATTGTCGAGTTTTGGAAAAAAAGAATTCAAGATGCCAAGTCTGGACGCCTTTGATGGCTTGAAGGACCAAGAGATCACAATCGGAACTTCTTAGCAAAAACTGAGTAATATGGGGCTTCAAATGAATGTTTGAAATACCCTAAACAAAGACATCTTCATATCATGTCGCCTGCCAACCTGTCATAATTGCCCCCAACCACCTTACTTCATGTACAATCTATCACTTCTCTCTTTCTTCTTCCCTGTCTCAATTCAAGAGATGTAACTTAAACATCAAGTGTGACTGCTAAGGCAAGCCAGTGATGCTTCCCTGAAACTTTGTTATGAATGATTAGGTTTGATCTGAGATATATGAGCAAGCGGAAAAAAATAGGAGAAAGGTGTCAACCTATGTATTAAAGTCCCTGCCACTGCACAAAAACTCCGAAGTTGAGGCGAGGGTTGAAGTATTTATATTTTAACATACCCTGGCACATCGAGCGCCCTTTTTATGGGCCGAAACCTGGGCTTTTGTGCTAGTGATACTTTTATTTTTTAAATCCGCTTTTTAAATGCATGCCCAATGATAATTGAACGTGGGTAGCTCTAAATACCATATTAAAGTCCATGCCACAACATCAGAACTCTGAAGTTGAGGTATTTATATAATAATACCATGAATAGGATGAAAAGCAAGGTAGAAAGGGTCCCTCGCCCTCGAAACGATACGACACACCACACTAAGCAAGGATTATACATTTATACAAAAAAAAACAAATCAAACACATCATACATGTGCCTTAGGATTATACATTTTATACAAAGAAAAAAAAAAATCAAACACATCATACATGTGCCTTACACGTGTCCAACACGTGTCTGATACGACACAATTTCATAATAAAAGTGCCCATGCTACATAGATAATAAGATTGCAAACTTAATTGTTGATAATAAATTGCTGAATTTAATAGCACCAATATTAAGAAGCATATGCAACTATGTTGTTTCACGATTTTGGGAGGTGCAAATAACCAACATCTTCTGTATATTTTGAGGAAACAGGTTACTAAAGCTAATTAAAATCATGAAGTCCAAATGATTTGAGAACTTCCAGTCAATAGTGAAATTAAACAGATAAGTTCCATTTACATGGAAAATTAAGATAAAGTTTGGAGTCACATACAGTGCTAGAGTTGTGTTCAACATTGTCTCCACACCCAATCCGAGTGAATATGCGATCAACAACTCTTAGGGATGCAAAATGTGCAGGAATATAACAACCAATTTGTGCAAGGATGACAGTTAAACAAACTTGTTGAAGATAAGTGCTTTTCCCACTCCTGACCAAAAAAAATAAAGCAAAGGCATAGTAAGAAAAATGTACATACTGAAACTACAAAAGATAAGTGCTGTTGATCATGTTATATACAAAGAAAATTTAGTTTAAGTAAATAATATACACAGAAAATATAAAAACACAAGTTTTACATGTTTGGGCCCATCACAATAACCATGTTTGATGCTTCAGATAGGAAAAGATTATTAGGCTGCATAGGAAAAATCACTGAATCAGCATCTACTCTTAGAATATGACAGTAGCTATAATAAGTTTCATTGAAAAGGTAGATTATGTAAACAGAAAAAATGCAATAATAACATACAACAAAATCATTGTGCAAGCTTTCTAGAATTGGGTGCCTTCCAGCATCTATTGCCATCGGGCCATTATCTGCCAGAATATATTGCAGTTAGGCATTTGAAAACGTCCATCACGAAACGAGTGTCTAAATACAAATAGTGTCAACCTGTGAACTCTGGTCTTGTATAGCGATCGACAGGCTTAGTAGATACTGTGTGCGCAAATGAATTCACTAGCATATCTAGAAGGCACAAGACCTCTGCGAGTAAGGTCAAAATGGAAATATCCTTTCTTATGTCATCAATAAGCCCTGTAAAAAAAAGTTTCCACTAAATGTATAGATTTTTTTAAAAAAATATGTTGATCAAGATAAACGGAATAGATCGTTTAATTTCATTACATATCATGCATTGTTAGGTGAATTTTATTACATATCATGCATTTTTTAGGTGGGCATAACTTACTAAGTTATGCCCTGAGAATATTAAAGCCTTAACCATATATACATATAAATATATATAAGCACACATATAAATACACACACACACACACATATAAATACGCGCGCACGCGCGCGCGCGCACACACACACAGAGAGAGAGAGAGAGAGAGAGAGAGAGAGAGACTTAGGCCCTTTGGGAAAGATAAGGAAATGAATCCTTCCCATTTAAATTCAATGTTAGGCCATTCAACTTGAAAATCCACTCCACTGGAGTTTATCTACATTGTTAATAGTGTATATAAACAAAAAATTAAGTGTTTTAAATACTTTTAGCTTATTCATCAAGTAGGCGCAAAATGAACAGAAGGAATAGTGAGTTGGTTAGTTTAACGGCGTAGAATATTTGAAACCTAAGAAAAATTGGTGTGAGAGTTTTTAAATGTTTATATATGATTAAATGATTGGATCAAGAATTTGTATGCCTAAAGTCTTTGATCTAAGTAATATGTTACTCTCGATCATCCATTTTGTGCCTACTTGATGCATGGATTAAAAAAACTACAAAACACATGATTTTTAATTTTTAATTAATTTAAATAATATATATCAATTTCAACAGAGTGGATCTTGTATTTGAATGTCGTAGCATTGAACTTGAGTGAGAAGGATTTATGCTCAAATTCTTCCAAAAGTAGACAAGTCTCTCTATCTCTCTCTCTCTCTCTCTCTCTCTCTCTCTATATATATATATATATATATATATATATATATATATAATATATATATATATATATATATATATATATATGTCTACATGTGTGTGTGAGGAAACGGGAGGACAGTGGCCACACGAGAAAATTTTCTCTTACGACGCACTTGAAACTCTATTTTCTGCTTCAAATGCAAGTTCCATACCGTTTAAAGTGATCTTCATGTCATAAGATGTATGTACATGAAAAAACAAGAGTTTTTAACATCTTTTACAAATTAAAGTGGGTAATTTTCTAATGAATTAACCCACGCACCAAAATAATGGAGGAAGTAAAATCAAATCACAGAAAAGCCAATGCAAACACAGAAATACGTGAAAATCCAAATGGGAAAAAAACCACAAAAAGAGAAAAAATCCACTATGTCAATGGCAATTACGGGTGGGGATTCTCCAGTCAACTCGGGTTTCTGGATTTCAATCCCCCTTTTGTGGGAAGGAATTTCACACACACACACACATAGGTCATGTCCTTGAATAAGGCTAAGGAGTTCAACTTAGTTTGAACACTTAATCCCTTATCTCGGAGGCGGTTAAGTCGGCCATCCAGATTCGAATGAAGTGGACGAGAGTCCATCTTTATCTAACTGTTGATATGATTAATCCGTTCCTGAGTTATAACTGTCGAGTTCAAATAGAGACTTGGCTCATAGATAGAAATCCCCACAACTGATTCTATCTCTTCCTTCTAACTATATGAGTCGCTCGGGATTTGAATTGATCGACACTCCCTGTCAGAGGTTCTGGAAACGGCTACGTGTCGCTCGTCTGTTTGGTGTTGAATAGACACGTGGTGTGATCTCAAAAAGGTCGAAAACTGACCACTACAGATGCCCTCTCTGCTTCCTTTTCATTGGATGAGGTCGAGAACCCTCCCTCAAGAGTTATAGGTCCTTGGGGACTCTGATAGAGAGAGGAAAGCAGATTGAGAAGAGAGCTCTCTATCAGAGGAAAGCAGATAGAGAAGAGAGCTCTGGACCCGGGCTCGAGTAATTTGTTGTTGCTCCAGTTTTTGTCTTGTAGAGGTGTGTGTGGCTCTACAGGCTGGCAGAACCTTAAATGCATGTCCTATCCGTTGCGGCGTTAATTAAGCAACCATTACTTCTCGAGGTGCAAGATTTCTGAGGAGTGCGGCGCATCCGGCGCGATGGCCTAAGTCTTGCATCTAACACCATGAGTAGGGTCTTTAATCAAGTGGCGCTTCGTTTACTTTTGAGATTTGAAATATTGACCAGTCGGCACTTAGGCTTCTTCTTTATAAATAGGACATGATCTCAGGGAAAGATCTGCATTGCTATCCGGAATGCTCTTCCACTTTCTAGACTTCATCATGTCTTATGTGCAGTGATGTCTTCTTCTCTCTTCATCGATGGAAAAAGGAGAAAATATAGAACGCGGTTGTACTCTTGATTATCGGGAGCTCGTTTGTCGTGGGGTGTCGGTTCTTGTGATGGGCTCATCGTGCGGTATCGGTTCTTGCGACGAGGTCCGACTGTCAGGAAGGACGACGAATGAACTAGCTTCTGGCTGGTCCGCTCGTCTGGTCTCCAATCAGCCCAGGGCGGGTAGTTGCTGGAAGCTACGTGTCCCCATCCTTCTTGCAACAAACATAGAGCAGAGAGCATAAAGGCATTTGATGGCGGTTAAGATTTCTAGGGCCGACCATCAGTGCTCTTATCGGATGTTGGTGACTTGACTACCTCTGCTCTTGAGTTCATCCTCAGGGTCACGATCTTGGCATCGGTATCCTCCTCGCCTTGCAACCTTCAATCTGTGGTTCGAGGAGCGGTCTCCCTTACTGGTGGCTTCCTGAGAGTTCTCAGTGTACTTGCCCTTCTAGCCTGGTGGATTTCTTACTTCGGGCCATCTCCCGGATGATGTTACCGCTGAGGGCGTATCTGATTTCTCCCAGGAAGGACGCATATGTAACAGATCTTGTATTGCTCATGTAAGTTGTAACCACGCTTGTAAGTGGGTGAATGTAATCGAAAAAATTCTATAATAAAAAGAAGAAAATTAAGAATATGGGTGTTTTTTGGATCTTGTCTGGTTTTAGATTGTTATTTGATTTGTTGTGACTCCGTCGGGAGCTGCTTTGAAGCGTTTGGAATGATTTGGAATGTGGTTTCCGAATGGGATCCGTTTCCTCATGGTACTTACGCATGTTTACCTGATGGAGAAGCTCCCAGCTTCGAAGTTGTGTTGTCATGTTGGTCTGAGGTGGACAATTGACTCGCTTGGGGGACCATCAGGGTTGGTCCCACTGTGGGCCGAAAGGTCGCCGTCAGGGTGAAGATTCGTGTAGACTGATGACCTACTCGGGCGGCCATCATGGTACATCCCATTATTGGCTAGCTTTGAGCATCAAATGTGGGTGAGCCTCCACCTTTCAGGAGGCCCCCCCGAACGATCGCCGTAAAGGTGAAGACCCGTGTAAGTTGTTGACCTACTCGGGCGGCCATAAGGGTATATCTCATTATAGGTTAGCTCCAAGCATTCAACATGGGTGAGCCTCCATCTTTCAAGAGGCCTCCTGAACGGTCGTCGTCAGAGTGAAGACCCGTGTAGGTTGCCGACCTGCTCGGGCGGCCATCAGGGTATATCCCATTATAGGCTGGCTCCAAGCATCCAACGTAGGCAAGCCTCCATCCTTCAGGAGGCCCCCGAAGGGTTACCGTCAGAGTGAAGACCAGTGTAAGCTGTTGGCCTGCTCGGGTGGCCATTAGGGTATATTCCATTATAGGTTAGCTCCAATGTTCAAAATAACGATAACGTAATGATAACGTTTTTCTTCTGTTATTTTAACATAGATTATAACGTAACGCATAACGTAAGTTACATGATTTAATATTTATTTAATAAAAATAAATATATATATTGAATTAAAAAAAATTATAAATAGAAAAATAATTTTAAAAATTAAAAAAATATCAAAAAATAACACATTTAGCAAGTATCACAATAATTTTCACATTCACAAGTTATAATTCATAATTTCATTTACATAAACAATAATATGATCCGCATATTTCATTATAATTAATAATTTTTATCATGCTATTCATTATTTTTTATCATGCTATTCATAAATTTTCACATTCATAAGTTATAATTCATAATTCTATCTACATAAACAATATGATACGTATATTTCATTATAATTCATAATTTTTATCATGCTATTCAATCTACACAAAGATTCATAATTCAATCATAATTCATAATTTCTTAGTCACTCTATTCATTATAATTCATAATTCAATTTATAATATGCTATTTAATTATCCCCCCGTGTGCTTCACTCTCTCCGATATTTTACTCCTGATCTCTTTGCTCTCCCCTCATCACTCTCTCTACTCTCTCTCTCCCTCTGCGATCTCTCTCACCTCGCCCGATCTCTCTCTCTCGGCTCTCTCTCGATCGCTCTCTGCTCTCCCCCCTCAGGAGAGAAAGCAGAGAGAGATCGGGAGGAAGAGATCCGGAGGGAGACTGAAGAGAGAGAAGAGAGAGCTTACATGTGCTTGGAGACGGAGAATCACCGCTTGGAGATGACATCGGCGAGAACCAACACTACAGAGAACCACCAGAGGTAGTTCGTCTTTTGTTGTCAACCAGAGAGAGGTATATCTTCTTCTTTCTTCTCGACGGCGAGGTTGCAAAGAGGACGACGAGCGAGCGAATTTGTGGGGATTTTTTTTGCCATAGACCGGGAGAATATGGGGAGTTTATAAAAAGTTAACTTGCACCATAACGTAGGTTACAGTGTGTTACATTAATAACGTAACGTAACGAAAGTTACGGGCAAAATAACCATAGTTATCAAACATTGGGTTTTTTAGACCTGTTACATGACAATTGGTCAACGCTGTTATATAACGAGTTATAACGGGTTACATAATGGGTTTTTTAAAACACTGGTTGGCTCCAAGCATCCAACATGGGCAAGCCTCCATCTTTCATAAGGCCCCCCCCAAAAGGTCGCCGTCAGCGTGAAGACCCGTGTAGGCTGTTAACCTGCTAGGACGGTCATCAGTGTATATCCCATTATAAGCTGGCCCCGAGCATCCAACGTGGGCGAGTCTCCATCTTTCAGGAGGCCCCCTGAAGGATCATCATCAGGGTGAAGACCCGTGTAGGCTGTTGACCGCTGGGCGGTCTTTTGCGCCCATTCTGACCTCTTCCCGGGCTACTACCGCTATTGTCATAATCATTACCTGGTCACCCCTTATGTTGGCCATTCCAGATAGCGTGGGGTATTTCAGTAGATAATAAGTGGACGGGACAGCTCTCATCGTGTGGATCCATAGCCTCCCGAGGATGGCATTGTAGGGGAATTGAACGTCGAGAACACAGAACTCTGTGACGATGTTGAAAAGATCCGTGTGGACTGGAAACTCGACCGTATCGGGGGAACAGGCTTCGCTCCCGTCGAAATCGTAGAGTGACTGGGTCTGAGGGTTGATCAACTTTCGGCCCAGCTCGGGGGTAACCTCCATTCGATCTAGAGCATGGTCATACAGGATATTGACGCTACTTCACCACCAAGATCTTCAATATATAGCAGCTGATATGTACTGTCACGACCAACGCGTTGTTATGCGGGAAATGCATGGGATAGATGTCTTCTTCTGAGAAAGAGACTAGCCTGTCGGAAGATGTAGGACGGGTCACTATTGTTAGATAGTTATCCCTCTGGGCTTCGTTGACATAAATGGTCCTCTCTTTGGTGGCGATGCCTTCTATCGGGGAGTTTTGGAAGATGACGTTCACCTCCCTGTATTGGACAAGGGTGTTGCTCGGGTGTTTGTCTGTGATTTCAGGCTACCTATGCATTCTAATCTCCGAGGGTAACCCAGGGTTAAGAATGAACTCTCGGAGGTATCCTTCATTGTCGTCGGAGGGTTCGACAGTCCACTGTGAGGTGACCCCTCCATTCGTGGAAGGCACAGTGGTCTTTGAATCCAAGTCCTTTCAGATTCGGTGGGAAAGGTCTGGTCGGGCGCCTGACCCAAGGCTGGTCTTTAATGGCGTTAAAGATATGATTGATGGGTACCATGAATAGGACGAAGTTGGGCTCTGCTTCATTTCCCATGTTGGATTCGATGGCACGCCTGGCTGACTCGCGGACAGCAAAAGCATTGTGACTCAGATTCTCCCTTAAAGGGAACTGTAACTTTGGCTTTTCGACTTCAGGTCATTATCTCAGGGACGACTGGAGGCGACCCATGTCGCGTCTTCTATCTGAATGTATTTCCGCATCCGGATAAGGATATCTCTCATCTTGGTGACGTCGTTCTTCACCAGATGTTTGTAGAAGGGGTCGTGACTTGTAACACACTGATGAAGGTAGCAGTGGTTACGTCCTCGTTATAATTGCATATCAGGGCCATCTGGTTCTGTAAGCAGTTGACATAATGCTTCAGACTCTCTCCTGATTTCATCTGGACCATGAGGAGATGGTTGTTGTTTCTCTGAAATTCCCTCTGAGAAGCAAATTGATTGTAAATTGTGTCAGTCACGTCATGGGAGCTCCAGAGTAAATTCTTCAGAAGCGAGTAAAATCAGTGGTAGACGACTCCCTTGAGGCTGGACGGAAACGCTCGGTAGAGGAAAAGGTCGCCGTGAGTATAAACCGTCATTTTGTCTTTGTACTGGCGGAGGTGCAGGAAGGGATTAGAGGTTCCCGAATAGTGATCGAAGGTCAGCATTTTAAACTTTTTCGGGAAGCAAAGTGTGGTGATTTTCCTCGACAGTGATGAGTCGGAGGGTCTCAGCCCGCTGTACTCTATCCCCTTCGAAAATTGCTAGCTCGTTTGGTTGAGCCGCTTCTGGACGAGATCCGCCATGTCCTCAATGCTAGGGTACTTCGGAGTTCGGGAACGCTCTAAGTCCTCAAAATCCTCATCATCGTAAGTCATCGATTAGTTGCACCTCGCGCTTCCGGTGGAGTGCGAAGATTCCCGGGTACGCGGTGGTGACAGGGGAGTCCACGCATTTTCTTCCGCCGTAGGGGAAGATTGCGCTTCCGCAATGTCCCGATTTGTTTGAGCAGTCATGTTTGGACAGGATTGCTGCGTCTTTTTTATGAGTGGTCGCCTCGCGGAGTCAGATCATCTCTGTTTGCTGGTCTTCCATCTACTTTCGCAAAGTGAAGAGCATCTGGACGAGTTGCTCGCCGTCGGGCCGGGGTTCAGGATCAAATGCCTGCGTCCCACGTCGCAGTGTGGTGTTTAAGTGAGAATCCCTGACGTCGAAGATGTGGACGTCAGATAGATTGGGCCGACAGTCCATAGCTCAGGCGCTTCGATAGTTTTCACTTTCCTTTCAGAGCGACGGGGACAACGATCATAGTCTGGGTGATGTTCCTTCTTGATGGAGCCATATCAGTCGTGTGAGGTTGTTTAAAGAAAGGGTTAAGGTATTAGACAGGGAGAGATCCTGAGTAAGGATTCAGAAGGTCTCAATGAAAGCACCAAATACTATAGGTAATTTTCTAAGGAATTAATTCACGCACCAAAATAATAGATGAGTAAAATCAAATCACAGAAAAGCTAACACAAAAACAGAGAATTATGTGAAATCAAAATAGGACAAAACCACGGAGAGAGAAAATCCACAATGTCAATGGCGATTATAGGAGGGGATTCCCCGGTCAGCTCGGGTTTCTAGATTCTGATCCCCCTTCTTATTGGAAGAAATTTCATATATATATATATATATATATATATATATATATATATATATATATATATATATATAAGTCATGTCTCTAGAAAAGGCTAAGGAGTCATGCTTAATTTGAACACTTAATCCCTTATCTCGGAGGCGATTAAGTCGACTATCCAGATTTGAATGAAGTGGACGAGAGTCCATCTTTATCTAATTCTTTGTGTCCAACTGTTGATATGGTTGATCCGTTCTTGAGCTTTAGTCGTGAAATTCAAACAGAGATTTGACTTATAGATAGAGATCCTCACAACTAATTATATCTCTTCCTTCTAACTATATGAACCGCACGGGTTTGAATTGAATGGGCACTCCCGGTCAGAGGTTCTGGAATGGCCACGTGTCGCTCTCCTATTTGGTGCTGAATGGACACATAGTATGATCTCGAGAAGGTCGGAAACTGACCACTACACTAATGCATTAAGTGGTCGTAAAATAGAAAGTTTTTCAACAATAGAATAAATGTGATAGCTAGATCTATGAGTAAACAATGTCGAAACTACATGTTTTTAATACACGTGTTTTAGAAAGCAAAGATCATAATCACCGGTCGGATCTTACATTTGAAGCGCGAATGAATTTTTAGGTGTGCCATTTCCTCCTATGGCCACTGATCTCATGTTTCCTTTTGTGTCTGTATATATACATACATATGTGTATACATGTGTGTATATATATGTGTGTATGTGTGTATATATATGTGTGTGAGAGTGTTACATATATATGTACATATATATGTACATGTACATATGCATCTCTGTACATAGATATATGTACAAGTGTATATGTATGTACACATAGATATACATGTATATGTATGTATATATTTATGTATGTATATGTATATGGCTAAATTAGCACTGACTGCCATGAACTTCAAGCTTTTCAGAAAACTACCATAAACTTTGCTTATTACAATTAAATACCACAATCTTTTCAAGAAACTATCATCTGTTATTCAGAGGTTAGTGTCGGTCTGAAAGTTGATTTTACCCCCCATTAATTCAAACCCACTCATCAATTACTCACCAAAGCCTTCAGAACGCCAAATCAAATCCAAAACAAACCCAAAAAAATCCTTTAATTTCTCCCGCTCTCTCGATTGCCCTCATCGTGGGTCTTGATCGGTCGTGATCTGTTGCTTCGAAGGTCGAAGTGGTTACGGAAGCTCGTTGGGTGTTGGGTTGAGCTAGGGCTTTTAAGAGGCTTTTTTTACAGTAAAATGAATTGGGTTCGGAAATTTTAAGAGATGATAGAAAAGGAAGTGAGTGTATTTTTGTCATTAATTGGGTGTAAATAGTCACGTGGGGACCACTTGACAAAAAAAAATAACATTTGACTAGTGTAAGGTAGTTTCTTGAAAAGATCATGGTACTTAATTGTAATAAAATACATTTGACTGGTGTAAGGTAGTTTCTTGAAAAGGTAGTTTAATTGTATAAACAAAGTTTATGATAGTTCCGTGAAAAAACTTGACAGAAGTTTATGGTAATTTTTCATAATTTAGTACATATATGTACACACACTTGTGTCATTCTGGATGGATTCGAGGCCGAATTCTTCTCACTAAAATACAACCCTATGACATCCAATGCAAAATTCACTCAGTTGAAGTTGATCAACATTATTTCAAGTAACTAAAAATTAAAAATCATGTAGTTTGAATACTTTTTGTCCATCCATTAAGTAAGAATAAATGGATGACCGAAATAGTGAGTTGGTTAATTTAACGGTGTAGAATAATCTAACAAAAATGGTATGTGAGGGTTTTTAAGTATTTAAATCATGATGAAATGGTCGGATCGAGAATTTGCACGTCTAAAGGCGTAAATCTAAGCAATATGTTATTTTCGGCGGTCCATTTTGCGCCCACTTGATTGATGGAAAAAAGTAAAAAGTAATCAAAATACATGATTTTTTATTTTTATCACTTGAAATAATATAGATCAACTTCAACAGAATAATTCTTGCATTCGAATGTCATAAGGCTATATTTGAGTAGGAAGAATTGGCCTTGAATCCTCCCAGAATGACGCAAGTCTATATATATATATATATATATATATATATATATATATATATATATATATATATATATATATATATAGGAATATGTACCTCAGCCGCCAGCTAAGAGAGACTCTCTAAGCTGGCATAACGTGACTGAATTTCAACCACAATTTTGAGTGTCGGTACCATAGTCGCAGTTTTATATGAGGACTGTGATTAAGTCGCAGTGTTTTGGTCGCAGTCTTTTCTAAGGACTGCGACCTTGGTCAAGGTCGCAGTCTTTTTCTAAGAGTTGCTACTATGGTCGCAGTCCTAATTACACTGAAAATATATGATTTTTTAGGACTGCGACCATGTTACAGTGGATTGCGACCATGTTGCAGTAAGTTTGCGACCATATTAAAGTGACAGCTGAGAGAGTCTCCCTCAGCTGGCGGCTGAGGTACATCTCTCTCTCTCTTTTTATATATATATATAGAGAGAGAGAGAGATGCTCTGTGGATACGTTCGTTGTGCACATCTCATTGATAAGAAGAATGCGACTTTCTGAGGACTACTATCATGGTCACAGTCCTAATTATACTGAAAATATATGATTTTTAGGACTGCGACCATGGTACAGTGGACTGCGACCATATTGCAGTAAGTTTGCGATCATATTGAAGTGACAGCTGAGATAGTCTCTCTCAGCTAGTAGCTGAGGTACATTTCAATATATATATATAATATATATATATATATATATATATATATATATATATATATATATAGAGAGAGAGAGAGAGAGAGAGATGTTCTGCGGATACGTTAGTTGTGCACATCTCATTGATGATTGATGATTGATGATGGGAACATTTTGCAGTTGCTAAGCTTACAAAATAAAGAAAAGATTGACCCGACTCCATGCTACGTTGCTGGATGAACCTAATGTCAATGACAGGAGCTGGTGGTGGGACGTGAAGCTGGGGTTGGGCTCAGATTTGGCCGGTCCCAAGCCGGTGCAGACAGTCTCCGAGGGAAATGGTGGAGATGGTCTTCGAGATGGAGCGGTCCGATGAATAGCTCATGTTGCTGACATCGTTGGTAAGATCTTCGGTAATCGATGTCATCTTAAAGTGATGAGAGGGGGGAAGGATTTTGAAAGGGGCTTCTGCTTCTTGCTGGTTTCTCATGGCAGGCACAAAAAGTTACACAGGATGAAGATGGCGGGTTAGTGATGGAAATTACACATTTAGCCTTGGGTTCAGCCATTTAGTCTAATTGGGTTTAGTTCTGATCATTAAAATTGGATCCTGCACAGCAATCTGCGCATGTCCACAGGCCCATTACACGCGCGCGCGCGCACACACACACCCCACCCACCCCCTAGGTGGAAACAAGTTTATGTTTGTCCAGTGGAGATATTTTGGAACTAAAGTTCAGCCAAGGAGCAAAGCTCTAAGATACACCAAATGCTTAAAAAACAGTCATGAGACTAGACAAGGGAGGGACATGACAAGGTTCATTAACGGGAATTACATTACTGCCAGAGTTTTTTAAAGTTTCAACTGCAATAAATACCCCAACCTACCGACCCAAAGAGAAAAGAAAAAGAGGGAGGGAGGGGGGGGGGGGGGGGGGGGGGGGGGGGGGCGAATCCCATTGATCACAAACAGTTTCAAATTTCAGCACCAGTAAAACTATATAAAAAACTATGTAAAATATAGACTTATCCATAGCACCAATATTGGTACCTTCCAAGCAAAACTCTGTCCTCATAAAACATTCAGCAGCAGCAGATTTATTCCTGATGTTCAGCTGAAAAGAGAGAGAAATGGCAGAACATCAATGTATCATTTAACCAAAAGACTAACAATTCAAATTTCCTTGTATGATATAACACAACAATTTCAATATACTTAATCTTAAGAAGTATGATAAAAGTGCAGTTTGCACATTTCGACACGAGTACTTTCTAAAGGCTAACTTGCAGAGAGAGCCATATCAGTGTTCAGCAAATGAGTCGGATTGAGTCAACATGTCAGACCTCATGAAATACAAACCAGATGATCTGCTTATAGGTAAGAGATCCAAAACACCAACCAGGCTCAATAATTTGACCTACTTAATCCGTTCGTTGATGTTGGTTAAATTTCAAGGTCAGAACTAAACCAGATCCAGACCTGATATGGCACTTTGAACATTGAATATGTTAACAGAAATTTGATCCCAGTTTAAAGACATCAGGTCTATATAAAACTTGATCCCAGTTGAACCGGATGATTTGCTTATAGGTCAAAGACCCCAATCACCAACTAAGCTCAGTAATTTGACCTACTTAATCAGTTGGTCAGTTTTGGGTTAAATTTCTAGACTGAGTTAATTTGATGCAGAACTAGGTTAAGCCAGATCCAGAAGTAATATGGCGCTTTGCACACTGAATATGTTCACAGAAATTTAGAACAGTTTAAAGACACCAGGTCTATATTAAAACTTGATTCCAGTTGGAGGGCTTAGAGGTCCATATTGCACTTATATACAAACTTAATAAGGGCACTGATGTAATACGGGTGTCACCTTTAATCAACAAAAGGGAACTATGGTTTTGAAAAAGAAATATAAAGGAGAAATAAGGGTTTAAAAAAAGAAATAAGAAAACTAGATAACTTTGAGATCCACCCTTTTGCACCACAGGCTTCACACCCCTTACACCACGGGCTTTACACCCCAAAACTCAAGATAATAATGTCAAAATTTTAACTAAAAATTTTTCAATCATTCAGTCGATGCCAATAATAGAAGTCTTGGGACCTATTTATAGTCTTCACAATAATCAACTATCAGAATATAACCGATGTGGTACTAAAATTAATAAAAAAACAATAAAAAAACTAAAAAAATTAGGAAAGAACTTAAATAGTATCGTGTCTAGAGCAAAGAGTAGAAACTTTTCATGTGTCAATGATGTTTTGATATTTTGAATCTTTTGATAGGTAATTTCATCCTTAAATTGAGGTATCACGACCATCTATCTCATTCTTGCTTTGTTTCTCATGTAAAAAGAGAACTGAAAATGGACCATGGGCTATTAAAAAAAATACATGAAGACTACTCAAACTACTCGAACACAATTGAAGCAACTCATTTTTTCCAACGATGATATATACGCCGAGGTCGTGGTTGGATGTCCTTATCATTCTCCCCGGGTAGAAGAAGACTCGACCCCATTGAGTCTAGTGTAGAAATGCTCCCATATCGCTCCAAGCATCCGGATCAATCCATGCATCATCAGGCGGCACTGGAAAGTTTCCCTTTCCAACACATCAGATATCTTCGAGTTCCACCATCACTGGTGGCGATAATATCATCATCCAAGATTTTATCAGTTTTATTTTATGTATTAGGTAAAATTCTTGGAGTGGAGGAAGAGAATGGTTCTCACAAATAGGCTGAGGCGAAGGCTCATCAACTAGTAGGATAAAATTAAGACACTTATAATCCACTAGGTCTTTAACATTGAGAGTAAAACCGATACCAAAATCTATAACATAAACATTATCGATCAATTTATTCAAGATTTGAAATGGATCAAACACTACAAGCATGCAATTTTTTAACAACCTCACCAACATTAAAAGTTTTAATATGTTCCTAACATCAGCTCGTAGCTCATAATTGGCGTTGTTTCGTGCAATCTTATCACTGATTTGTTTAATTCGTGCATGTGTAATGCAACAGGTGATGCAAGTGATGATGCAGGCTTAAAAACTTTACATTGATCAGCTATATGGATAAGATTTGTGAGTTGTCTAGGGCCTAAATCATAAGCAATCTCATCACCGGAGCTTTCATCTATTGTCCTATTAACAGATTTGTTTTCGGCAACTTCAGCGCTAGACAACTTAAGATCAACTTGCCTTTTGAGCTCTATATGCTCTGTGGGATTCACTTGGTAATGTGGCAAGTTGAGAAGACTTGCTCCTGAGACTAAACCAATAGCGTGTTTCTTAAGAGTATTAGGAAGACCTAACGCGACGTCCATACTAATATTTGTCATGGGTAGTGTGAGACAGGTAGTGGAATATTGGTGGACGATAAAACAAAAGAGGAAGAGAATGGTGTCAGCAATAGAGGAGAAAGGAGGTCGCGACCAGAGCAGGCCATGACAGGAGGGGAAAAGGAGGGATCAACATTAAGTGGTAAAGGGGAAGGTGGAGTCGGCAGCAGAGCCAGGAAAGGAAAAGAACGAGAGTCAGTAATGACAGTGGCAGCAGGGATAGCAGCTGCGATAGCCGATGGAACAACACTCTACAATGAGAATTCTGTTAATAAGAGCAATCTTAAAAAGACTGGTGCAGTCGACAGCCATACGTTCATATCCTAGGCACTGATT
Source organism: Agave tequilana (assembly GCA_038442645.1). Taxonomy (NCBI): domain Eukaryota; kingdom Viridiplantae; phylum Streptophyta; class Magnoliopsida; order Asparagales; family Asparagaceae; genus Agave; species Agave tequilana. Next base: position 52,256 of record JAVJIF010016467.1, read on the forward strand.
ATATCTATCACCTGTGCTAATCTTGAATTTTTTTTCATTTTAGGACCTTTGTTTCTGTTATCTATTTTAGCTTTCTTCTCCTTAACATCATTTCTAGGTAGGTGTGAAAGGTTATTAGACCAATAAGGCTAGGTAGTTGGGGAGGTCTAGACACTGGTGTTTTTTTTATCAGTAGTGGGCTGGAGGTCACGCTTGGCATGGTTGCACTGGTGGGTGCGCAGTCGTAAATTGTTTATTAGTTGGAGCACCACTTTTCATATTTTTGTTTGGGACAATCATCGCTGCTCTGATACCAAAGTTGATGAAAAGTGGGTGGATCGCAATAACCTTCAATCTAAAAAAATGAAAACTAGGGTTTAAAAGAAGTAGGGACTTGAGTAGGGTTTTGGGTGTTGAAGGGGGGGGGGAGAGAGAGAAAGAGTGAGAGAGAGGAGGAGGATAAACAATATGTTTTAGTTTTTTATTCTTTTCTTTCTTTTCTTTCCTTTTTATTCTCTCTTTTTTTTAAAAAATCAAGCTAGGGCTTGGAGAGAGGCTAAGGTTTTAGATTCTTTTTAATAGATTTAGGGTTTTGGGAGAAAGGAGATGAAAATTTTGAAGAGAATTGAAGCCAACTTCTCTGATACCAAAATTGATGTAATAGGGTGGATCGCAATCACCTTCAATCAATGAAAAAGGGACCTAGGGTTTTGAAAAAAAATAGAAAGGAGAAATTAGAGTAAAAGAAAAGAAGAAAAAAATTCTGACTAATTTTGGGCTTCACACCCTTTACACCACGGGCTTCACACCCCAAGACTCTAGATAACAATCTCAAGAATTTAACTGAAAATTTTTCATTCATTCGTTTAATACCAATAAATAGAAGTCTTGAGTCTTATTTATAGGCTTTACAAAAGTAAACTCTCAGAATATAACCGATGCGGTACTAAAACTAATATAAAGAAACTAAAAAATAAAAATGCATAAAGATTACTTGAACTACTCAAACACAATCGAAGCAACTCGTCTTCTCCAACGGTGATACATACGCCAAAGTCGTGGCTGGATGTCCCCACCAGGCATAGTCTTCATTGAGAACGATCTCAGATTTAAGTCAAAGGATTAAGCAAAGCTTTCTTTGCAGATTCTTTTCAGTTTAGGAACTTAATTGTCCATGGAACATCCTCTGGGTATGATTCTAGTGCCCTGATGGAGTTTGATTCCAATTTAAAGGCTTAGTGGTCCACGACATTCAGAATTTAGGTTTCCGGGATGGATTCCTACAAAATTGGTTAACTGTTGATTTGTTATAGACTGGTGTGATTATAAACCTGACCAGAAGGAAAAGTATTTAAGTAGGCTAGCCTGAAGGAATTGGCAAAAGCTATAATCACTGAACACTAAAACAAGAAGAGTCAGCTGAGTATTGAAGATTGACACATTCTGATGGATCCCACCCAGTCTCAGATCATAATAGGATTAAGCAAGTATTAGAACACGCTTATAAACCAACTTGAAGGTTCATCAAGCGCGAAATAGTAAACGCTAAAGCCAACCAAAGGACTCGTATAAGGGTGAATGTAGAATACTCAAGATGGTTAGAATGAATTGAAGTATCAAAAACTTAATCCAGAATGAAGGAATCAACTAAGTGTTGGAGATTGCAAAGCTTTGGTCATTGTAAACATTATGTGTAGGCCCACGTAACTGGCTAATTATGGAGGGTAAACATCTGTATCTCAACCTGAAGGAATCAGCTAAGAGCAAAATATACGCTCTTCAGCATGAGAGTAGGAAGTTCTAACTTTCATGCTAATGCAGTTTAACCAGCAATCAAACTAGTTGATAACTTTTGTTAGCTAAGAATATTGCTACTTCTCTTCCATATGATGTTTTTGGCAAGATTTATTTATTTGTTGTTTTAAGCAACACAGATTGGTGAAGGATAAATTCAACACATCACATAGTGAGCATGACACCTTGGTACAAAAACTGTTTTGACAATTTTAGGCAGTGGTTCGACTTAATTTAAGGAACACCATTGAATCAATTTGTAAGTGTCTATAACAAGTGGGTTATGAAAGGGAATTATGATGATTTAAATGAAGACCGAGTTTGTTACGAAAACAACTTAACAAATAAATGGCTCTAAAAAAAGAGGGTCAAAAGAGGATTTGGCAAAGTGACTGAGATAATAATGGTTCCAAGAAAACATTAAAAAGAGGTGGTATTTTGGACCAGCAAGATCGGTGCCACAAAGACAGTGGTAGCCAAATGAAATGGCTCCAACTAAAAGTGGAATAGATAGCAACCATCTTACATAGACCATGAAAGGGTTGCAACAACACTAGTTTACACTTCAATTTAAGTGGAGTAAAAATAGTGTATAAGCAAGGAGAGAGTTGTCTTTGGCAGATGGAGAAAGAGAGGGACTTGGGTAGGCAACTTGATGTAATACGAAAGGATTGCAATCACCTTCAAATTGAAAGAATTGGGAATTAGGGTTTTGAGAGAGGGTATTAGGGTTTCAGAAAAGGGAAATAAAAAAGAGGATAATTTTGGCCTTCCCACCCCTACACCACGGGCTTCTCATCCCAATATCAAGAACTCAAGGCTCAAGAAATTTAAACTGAAAGTTTTTTAGTTCATTCATTGTCTACCAATAAGCAAAATTCAGGCCTATTTATAAGCTTTACAAAAGGACACTTCTCGGATATAACCAATGTGGCACTAAAACACAATAAAGTAACAACTAGACTAAAAAATAAACTAAGGCAAAGAAACACTAGTGTGATGTCCTCATCATTTCCCCCGGGGTGAGAGAAACTCGACCCTATCGAGTGAGAGCTCCCCTCACGAAGCATCTCAATCGGGTCAATGTGGTGGTAGTAGCAGTAGCACTGGTACATCACATCGAGACTATAGGGGTGAAGGTGAAGCTGGCTTTTGTGACAGATCAGCTGTAAAAGATGGCAACTCAATCAAGACACCGATAGCAAATAGAGGCGCATCATCCCTCCAAAAGGCAGAACTGATATCACGATCTCATTTAATATTCAACTTGTAAGCGATGAAAATACTCCTCTTCAGAATCCTATCGAAATCTGCACACTCGGTGTGCAACTTCCTCACGACCTCAGGGTGACTCGTAACCATCACTTTATTTTCAATTGCAAATTCCTGTAAAATATTATATGGGTATGCAATAAATTTGTAAGTGTCATTGTAAATTGCTATCGGCCTAGTAATATCATCAATATGTACAATAGGCAAAGTAAGCACTCTAAGCATAATTCCTAAAGATGGGAAAATGATATATCTGGGATGCCTAAGAGGACACACATTTAACCCTGCATATGGAGGCATATTGGATTTAGACACAAACTCCGAACAACCAGAAAAGAAAGAAGCACTAGAAACCATCTGCTGGATCATGGCAAGGAACTCAGGTGACTCACTAGAAAATGAATCGATTGGATCGACCATAAAGCTATATTCAGGACAAGGGAACTCGAATAACTAGCTAGGCATTGTAGGTGTATTAGGCTCAACTATCTCATCCACATCATCACTGGTACTATCAGAAGACATGTGGTCTCATCAATAATTGATGTGTTGGAACCAACTGCTATATCTTCAATTATACTAACAGTTTTAGAAGGAACATGGGCATCCTCAACAATCTTCGAGTCGTCAGCATCATCACTAAGCACAGTTCTAATATGTTGACTCTCCGAGAGACACTAATAATCATAATATCCATATCCTTCATACTTAGAACATCTGGCCTTGGCATTGACCAACATTTTGAAAGTCAAGTCTATCTTTAACACAACATCAAAGGCCTTTTCAACCGTGTCTAAATCATATGAGCCAGTAATCATAGCACGTCTTATTTTAAGTCGTAAACCCCAAACAAACTTAGTTATAATCTCAGAATGGTGCTCTCTCACTTCACTACGATAGGGTAAGTTCTTAAATATGACTATGTAATCCTAAATGGACATATGACCCTGATGGAGGTTGTAGCTAGTCTAAGAAGTGGTCCATATAATATTGACTAGTCATGATGGCTCAAATGCAAAATACAACAATAAAGCAAATGCAGTGGAGAATCCTAGACTCAAGTAAATTAAATACATGCACTAAGTGAAAATAAAAATATCCTAAAAGTCAAGTTCTAAAAGAAAAGAAAATGAACTCTTAAAATAATGAAAAGTAAGAAACGCTGATGCAACCACTAGATAAAAGCAAATAGCATTTCAAGCAACAAATATCGCAATCCAAATAGTAGTTTTAAGTAATTTAACAGCTAACAATTCAACTTAGGTTAGGATATCACCTGAGGGGCAAGTCATTCACGCCGAAACGCAAAATTCCTCTAAGATTTCTCGGGACACACTAAAGAGCTAAAGTTACACACAATGTCCTGGAGTAGCAATAGTATGAGATGGAAGAAAACTGCCTCGAACTAGGCTCAAATCGGGTTCGAAATGAGGGCCCGAAACACTACTCTTCTATTGCACGAACAGTACCGGCACTGAACACGGGGTCGTGGGGGTCGGATTTGTTGTTCAGTTGCTATGAACTCTTTCTAGTGGCTTCGGGACTCCGGCACGAACCCAACACTTCAGGCTGAACTCGAATCGGACTCCAAAGGAGCCTGAATCGGAGTCTGAACTGTTGTTGTACGCTGCTGCAACCGAGCTGGCTCAGTGAGTCACTTTAAACTAAGTCAAGACTAAGTCAGACCAGTCTACTGCATTGGACTAGGTTGAGTTGGACCGGGTTGCTAGCTGAAGTTTGAAACAGATCGTCTTTGGGTTGGGTTTGGGAATCCAACCCGAAATCAAACTTATTTGTTAACTGCTTAGCGGATCAGGTCGAGTTTAAAACAAAATCCACCCATCGCTCCTCTTTTCTCCTTGCTCGAGACCTAGGTTCCAGACCCCTATTGAGCTGGCGGCAGAGCATGAAGTGGCGATGGGGAAGGATTCACGAAGTCGACGGCGAAAACGATGAGGGTGACGTCGGCGAAAGGAATCAGCAACAAAGCTTGCGGGAAGACAGAAGAGAATGGAGGAGGGTAAGATATGATCGGTGGCGACGACAAAGTGGCAACGACAAAGCAAAGATGAAGGCAAGGCAACAGATCTAGCTCAGCTACGGGACTTCGTCATCGAGGGTGTTGATTGTGGTGTTGAGACCTTGAAGGAAATGGAGGCAGTGAGAGGTGGTGGTGGTGGTGGCGGCGGCGGCGGCGAGATCTTGGAGGTGGAGATTGTGAAGCTTCAACGATGACTTGGCAAGTATTTTGGGCAGTTTGTGGAGGCGTGGCGGTGTTGGGGAAGATCGGTGAGGGTCGGGGGCAAATCTGGGAACTCTGGCGAGAATGGAGGAGGTGTGGATAAAGTCGAAGATCGACGGCAGTGGCGAGACTCGATCGTCGATCTCATCGTTATCACAGTGGCAAGGCGAGGCAAAAAATCTGCAATTGGTGGTGGAAGCGGTATGGCGGTGGGTGTTTGTCAACTGGTGGGTTATTGCTGATTGGTTAGGAAGGAAGGAAGAGATGAAGAGGAGAGCGTTGGGAGATGACAGTTGGCAGAGATGGACTGGGGAGGTGATTATGGCGGTTAATGTCACCAGCCACGACGGTGAAGACGGTTGTGGGGGAAGGTGGCGACGGTGATTTGGGTTATGGGTTGTTGAGAGAGATAGAGGAGACGAAGAAGAGGAAGAGAATGACCAGTAGGCAGTAGAGATTTTGATTTTCTTTTTTTAAGATTTTTGAAGGAAATTTGGCTACAGTGTAATTTGGGAATTTCTTTTGATTTTTGACTGAATTTTCAGCCGATTTTGTAACAGTAATTTTTTTGGTAAATCTAGGGGTTGATCTAGATCTAAGGTTTCAGGGAGAGAGCGGAGAAAATTTTGAAGGGAATTGGAGTCAAAGCTCTGATACCAAATTGATGTAATACGGGAGGATCGCAACACCTTCAAATTGAAAGAATTGAGAATTAGGGTAGGCTTGAGAGAGGGAATTAGGGTTTAAAAAGAGAGATAAGAAAAGAGGATAATTTTGGGCTTTGCACTCTCGGGCTTCACACCCTTACCCCACGGGCTTCACACCCCAATCTCAAGAACTTAAGGCTCAAGAAATTTAAAGTGAAAATTTTTAAATTCATTCATTGTCTACCAATAAAAAGTATTGAGATCTATTTATAAGCTTTATAAAAAGACACTTTTCGGATATCAACGATGTGGTACTAAAACACAATAAAGTAATAACTAGACTCAAAAATAAACCAAGGCAAAGAAATATTAGCATGGTAAGAATGGAGGAGAGAAGAGAGCAGCGAGGAGGAAGAACCCACCCTAGTTTAGGGGCTCGTTATGGAGGGACATGGTGACAGAGGGAAGAGAAGAGGACCCCAGATTCCTATTCAACCCACCAAACCCCCCCCCCCCGCCCCAAAAAAAGAAGTGCTTTAATGGGTAGGTGATCATTCAAGAGGTGAAGCTTCCTTCAATCCCATTAATTGCATGAGTTATGAGGGGATGAGAACCTCATGACACCACATGTGGTACTCCCCTTGGTGAACAGTGGGGCATGGCCAAAATTCACAAGTTATTCATCTTGGAGGAGGTGCAGTTGATGCTTCATGAGAAGCAAAAGAAGCTGATAAAAAAGGAGTCGACGATGGTTGTTTACTCCGGGGAGCAGGAGGCCAAGGTATGTAATGAACTGAGACGTCGAAGCCCTCTCAGTGCTCCCCTGCTTGTGACAACAAGAAAGGTCAAAGGCCAAGACCACAGCCATAAGTGTGTCATAAGCAGGGTCAAAGGCTAAGACCACAGCTATAAGTGGTCGAGGCCACCACTGGAGCTAGTGTCTGCTGGGTTTATTTGCTATTGATGTCTCCAAGTCGGGAACAGGTCCTCCATCTGCCCCTCCAATGCCATCAAAAAGGCGACGAAGGCAATGAAAGGCAATGAGCAATTTGAGGTAACCACCATCAAAACTCAGACGGATGGTGTCATGCTCCCCCTGTTGAGAGGGAAGGAACCTCTGTCGGTAGGGAAGTCATTGTCGCAGTAGCTATGGTCAACGGGTCGGCTCTTCTACCATCTTCATCTTGGTCTCATTGGCGATGGCGGAGACGATAGCTAGGATGATCAAGACCTATGAGGTGATGAAAGTGGACTTTGGTGAGCCCACTGTAGATGCTATCGTGTCAGGGGTGGGAGAGCTCTACGCGAAGGTCAAAAGCTGGTTGTGAAACTGATATGCTACAGCGATGGTCTCTTGATAAAATTTTCGTCAACGAAGGGCCTCAGGTACATCACCTCTTGGTCCACAATCCCCTGCAAAGGCAACTCCTTCGGCCTGCGCATAAGGAAGTGAACCGACAGTGAGTTAGCCTCCCACTACCGGTTCTCGCCAGAGAGATAGGGATTCTCTTGGCCAGATCGTTAGGAAATTTGGCCATATTATCGAGGTTTACCCCCTCACCCTATCAAAGGAAGGATCTCGAAGCTGGAAGAATAAAGGTCGGGTTCTGATATCTATCCTCTTTCCCAACAACCTTTCCTGTAGTGATCGACATCAAAAAGTTTGTGAACTTCATTGTGTATGAAGGGCGGTCAGTAGAACCGTTATCAGTCGTGCAATCGACGACCTTGACATCCCTCTTTCGATCCCTGTTGTGAAGAGAAAGTTCACCCTTGAACAGGAAAGATTGCAGGGACCCTCTAAGGCAAGGACTGTCGTTCTCGAAATGCAAATTGAAACCAGTACTGCCGAAGCTATTGAGCACCGATTTAGGTCAAGGTCGACTCGAGGCCACCGGCTGATGCTTACCCGAGTCGGTAGTCTTTCAGTTTCACTTCTTTTAAATCAACCCGGCGTACGTCGAGGGACGTTGGCGCGCATTTACTACACGATAGGCACAAGTATGACAACTGGGTCATAATTGTGCCATGTCGAGAAAATTAATTGGGATAAAGGCCGCTTTGCTCACCTCTCGAAATTCATTCGCTATCCAAGGTTTGAGAGTTGACGTGCCCCTACCTGAGACCCATGATTTTTTTCTTTTGTGCAGGGGGCTCTATGAGCAGTGGCTGCTTCAGGTGGGCCTTACTAGTTTCATTGGGCCTAACACTAATTTTATTGATCGGTCAAAGGGTTCTCAAGCCCGTGAGTCTAAGATGATTTCTTCTAAAAGTCAAGATCAACTCTCATTATTAAATGAAGATGACGGCTCGTGGAATGGTGAAGTGCCTAGTCCACCCTTCAGCGAGGAGTATCATTTCCTCAGCTCTTTAAGAAGTGGTTTTGGCGAATATTAGGCAGTTCCTCTACTCGGTTTCCCGCCAAAATCATAAGTATAAAATCAAGAAGAAAGCCACGGTTAAAGTGGTGGGTGTTAACATGCCAATTTCGCCAAGTGTTTCTACACTTGCAAACACATGTGAGGACAAAAGAAGTCCAAGGTTTAATCAACTCGGTGGCTATCAGTGGGGTGTCAAGCCCACATGGGAATGTCCCCGACAGTGAGGATGTCACAGGCTTTGACAACTTGCTCAATGGTGGAAGGGTTGAAGAAAAGGAAGGGGTGATCCTACTAATAACAAACATGTCTAATTCTGACAGGGAGCTTGACGCAAAAGATGAGGGTGTCCTGCAACACCGGGTTGGGCCTTCCCGGCCTCCCCTATCACCTACTAGCGCAGATTTAGTGAGCAACTGTCAGTTGGGGTAAGAGTATTTATCGGAAGAAATCATTAAGAACGCTTTCAGAGGAAAGCGGTGCTAGCAACTTTATGTACTCATGGTCTCCCATTTTTGTTTTTTCGACTTTTTCTAATTATGCTTTGATAAATTTTGCTAAAAACATAGGCATTAAGCTGCGGAAAAGTGAGAGAGGGGGAGAGAGAGAGAGAGAGAGAGAGAGAATAACATGAGAGTTATTAACTGGTTAGATGCCTCTAGGCATTTTGCTGCCCTGTTGTCGATGAGGGAAGGAGAGCCAGTGAGCTCACAGTACCTCATGGAGTTGTTCGCATAGTTATCATAAATACGCTCTCTATTGGAACTTTCGTAGTTGGGGGACCCGACGAAAAGAATGGTTAAGGAGGTTATCCAGAATACTCGTGCCTATGTTATCTGCCACCTGGAGACCAGGTTGGAAAACTCTTCGGATAGACTCCTTAGAGAACAGGGTTCGAGTAGAGTCGCGAAATGGCGAGTTTACAAATCATTAGGAGCCTCTAGCGAAATAGTCATCGAGGAGAATCAAGATTACCTTCGTACTGAGGATGATTGGTTGGGTAGGTTTCCAGCTTGGTGTTGCTCAAATGCATATTTGACGACTAGGAGTAGGTTATCTTGGGCGTTTACAGTCCTAATAAGATAAGGCAAAGACCGTGTTTTTGGTGTGAACTTAAAGACATTCCACTTAGGCGATGTGCACTAGGTATTGTGAGGGGACTTTAACATAATGCTCTACCAACACGAGCATGGGGGGGATAAGAATGGACAAGATAGGATTACTTTCAATGGCCTTATGCATGACCTAGGACTGGTTGATCCGTAGATTTGGAGTTGGTTCTTACCTGTTCAAAGTTCAAACCATAGAGACGACTCGTGTCCTGCCAAGTTAGATAAAATCCTCCTGACTACTGCTTGGGACACGGCTTTCCCCAACACGCCGGTGGTTCCTATGCCAAGGCCTACGATGAACCGTGTACCTTTAATCCTCCAACCTCTCGCGGACTCTCCGCGTCCTAAAACAACAAAGCCTTTCAGATTTGAGAAATTTTGGCTAGAAGACTTGTCCTCAAGAGATCATTTCACAGTCCTACACCATCAGCTCGAACAAACTCGACACAACCAGTATCTTTATGGATAAGTTTTGACGGCTCACAAAGAGGTTATCAAGATTGGAGAGACAGCGAGGTTTGGCAAAATTATCATGTCTAATGGTCGTTATTCAATTCAATCAAGACGTTAGAGAAGAAAAACGTTAAACCCCTAGATGACTTAGATCTCCAGGTGTTATGTAAGGCCAAGATTGACATTTTTGACATCTATAGGAAGGATGAGTACAATGAGACAAAGTTCTAGGTGCAAATGGAAAAATGAAGGTGACCTCAATACGACTTTCTTCCATAAATCTGCTAATATCAGACGTAAAAACAATAATATCTCTGCTATCTATATGAAAACCGGTATCTTATCAGATGATGTTTCCATTAGGGAAGACAACTCCTTTAAGAACCTATTTGATATGTGCAATAATCACAAGTGGAAGGTGGACCCGGATTTTTGCCCCCCGGACTCTCAGGCGGTGAACCTTAATCGTCTGGAAAAGCACGGAGGAAGAAGTGGTAGCCGCTATTTTCCAACTTGGGGCAGATAAGGTGCAACGTGGATGGTTTTCCAATATTATTTTATAAAGTATTTCGAGAAGTTACTAGGGCAGACTCCCTCGACTTCATCCACGAATTTCAGGCAAGAGTGGCCCAGTTAGGTAGGATAAATTACCCCCAAGTTGTTCTTATCCCAAAAAAAAGGGCCAAGGAAGTGGGAGATTGTAGACCAATTTGTTTGATGAATGGTTCCCTCAAGATCAGCGCTAAAGCCCTAGCGAATAGATTGAAGGCGGTTCTTCCGACTATGATTGAGAAGTATCAAACAGGTCACAGTAAGGGTTGTAGCATCCTTGAAGGTGTCGCAGTTACGTAAGAAATTACCTATCTTTCTGTCGTTCCAAAAAGATACAAGCATTCTTGCTCAAACTAGATTTTGAGAGAACCTAAGACAATATGGAATGGGACTAGGCTTTCAATCAGTGTTGGATAGGTTGGATAACTTCGCTAAATTAATGTTTTAACCAATGTTTGTCACGAAGAGGAATCAAATGTCGTAGAGGCATGAGGCAAGGTGACCCACTTTCTCCTTTGTTGTTTGTTCTCATTATTGATGGGCTCAATCACATTATAGTGCACGAGAGGGGAGGCTCCTTATATTGGTGGGATCTACGACTGTGGGTAGTCTTGTCACCAACTTACAATATGTTTATGATCTATGTAGCACGGACACGGATGTCAGACACGACACGAGTATCGGACACAACACAAACACAGCAAAATCTAAAAAAATAAGATATGGAGACACGGCAAGCAATATTTTATTATTATTACATATATATAAATTTCCTCCTATTCCTAAATTTTCCGATTTCCTCATACTTCTAAAGAGGTGTATTGTCTTCAACTTTTTCAACAGTATTTTTCGAAGAAGACATTTCTACACAGCTCTACCTATGTGAGTAGAATAATGAATAATCAACTTATCAAAAATAATCAAGCATGAATAATTAGTTTTGTTAAAGGTAAGATGAAAAACAAAATAAAATCTAAATAATTTACATCTATAGCATTTATAAAGTAATAAACAAAACAAAAAAAATTAAAAAAAATCTAACTAATACCTCACCTAGTTGGTGATAAGTGTAAATTCTATAACATATTACTTATATCAGAACAATTTTTTCATATTTATTTAAGTGACATGTGACTTTAGATATCTAATACATGATCTTTAAATTTTATTTAATGCCGACACGGCGTTGGATACGGTGTCGACACGTGATTGCAAATGTCAGTGTCTAACACGGACACGACACTCACTTTGAAGTGTTAGTGCTTCATAACTTATGACACCCTGCTTTTTAGCAATTGCGACCTTAGACAGGAAGCGGTGCTAAAATGGATTATATATTGTTTTGAGCTATGGTCTAGCTTGAGAATTAATTTCATAAAAGCTCAATTTCTTTCTCGAGTAGAAAGGGCATAAACATTTTCCTCATCTCGGCTATCTTTGGTTGCCCGATGGAAGATCTCCCTTTAAAATATTTGGGGTAGACTTGTTGGGGGGGCTCTGAGAGAGCAATATTGGCTTACCCTGAATGAAAAAGTGCAACGACGTCTAGATGGGTGGAAAGGTAAGCTTCTATCCCATGGAGACGGATTACCCTGTTTAACTCAATTTTGTCATTAACGTCTTAATACATTGTCTTTTTGAGTTACCCTACTGGGTAGGATGTAAAATAGACATGATTAGACGTCGTTTCCTTTGGAAAAGATCAAGTGCGGATAAGAGAGGTTACCCTCTCGTCGCGTGGGGGAAGAGAGAGGCCTAGGAATCACGAGTCTTTGTAACATGAATAGAGCCTTGTTGGGAAAATGGTGGTGGAAGTTACTAAAGTTCCCTAAATCTTCTTAAGCTTCCATTATGGCTGATAGATACAGGCAAACCCATCGCTCTTAGAGCTAACCATCAAAATGGGTCGTTGTCTGTCCTGGGTTCTGGAAAGTAAATGTCAAGGTGAGGAACCTTTCTTCTCGGCCATCTCCTTTAGGTTGGGTTAGTGATAAGGATTTCAGTTTTTGAAAGGATTCCTAGTGTGACCCTGTCACTCTTAAGAACCAATTCCCTCTGCTTTTTGAACACGCAACCAAAGTTCTAAATATTGGATATCGGTTCATATCGGTTGAAACTTTTCATGTTAGATAGCAGAAATAGGGCAGTATATCAGGGATATGGGATCATATCGGATGACCATATTTGATATTCTATACATATAGACTTGTGTCATTTCGGAAGGATTTGAGGTCAAATCCTTCCCACTCAAATACAACTCTATGACATCCGAGTGCAAGATCCACTCCATTGAAATGATCTACATTATTTCAAATAACTAAAAATCAAAAGTCATGTATTTTGAATACTTTTTCCCATCCATCAAGTAGACGCAAAAATGAACGCCGAAATAGTGAATTAGTCAATTTAACGGTGTAAAATATTTGAAATCTAACAAAAATTAATGTGTGAGAATTTTTAAGCGTTTAGATCATGATGAAATGGTCGGAACGAGAATTTGTATGTCTAAAGACGTTGATCTAAGCAATATACTATTTTCGGGCACCACTTTGTGTCTTCTTGATGAATGGGCAGAAATTATTCAAAATATATGATTTTTTATTTTTAGTTACTTGAAACAATGTAAATCAACTTCAACGGAGCGAATCTTACACTCAGATATCGTAGGGTTGTCTTTAAGTGGAAGGATTTGTTCTCGAATCCTTCCGGAATGACATAAGTCTATATATATATATATATATATATATATATATATTGAAAACTTAAATATAATTATAAAATTCTATACGTCATTTATTGAATAAATATGTGACAATATACAATGCAAAGCATTCAAATATAAGTAATACTCGCGCAACGCAATAAAATGAAATCAGAAATTTCCAAAACCAGTTCTAAGTATGATTTCAAGCAACTCGTAATTATAATTTATATAGTATGAATCATGAAAGGTTTATCGCTCACTTGAAACAAGAAGAATAAAATAAAGAATAAGAGATAAAATCCTTACTCTTTAAATTTAAGTATTTGAGTAAGAGACTTGCTTGCAAAAAGCATAAGATATCATAAGAATTTAAATATATATTAACTCGATATATAAACAAAACAAAAATCATTACCCATTCCAATCCTCAACCTACCCTAAATCGCATAAATAAAGTGATGAGCATGCGTAAATAATAAAATTAAATAATATATAAATTATAAATATTTAGTAAACATTCCCAAGTCCTACGTTTCTAATAATAACATAATATAGATCAAAAGTTAGGTCCAAACCCGGTTTGTTAAAAAAGAAACCAAAGAAAAATTGGTGCAATATCAATTGATATCAGATTAACACATATCGGCTAATATATCGAACATATTGGCTCAAACTGATATGATCAATTTTTTCATTGAATCGTATCAGTAGGGGTCCAAAACCTATATATCAAGCTGATATATCAGTCATATCGGCTGATATTTAGAACCATCACGCAACTGACAAGGGGACCGTGGCAGATCACTGGGGGAGGTCTAGGTGGAAAACTTGCCTCCAAGGGTATCCTCTCCCCAGCTCTCTCTATTTAGAGGACAAGGTTGCTGCACATCCTTGAACCGTTCTTGCCTATGAGAGGTGCGATGAATTCTTCACAATCTGGATGAGAGGAAGAATTAATGATTTCTCCGTTAAATCCTTATACGACTACCTTAACGACGGGTTTGCCGGTCACAAAGGTACAAATTTATTTGGAAAGCCAAGGCGCCGCTTAAAGTTAGAGCCATACAGTTAGAGTTTTCACTTGGCTAACTTCCAAGAATGTGATCCTGACAAGAGACAACCTAACTAAGAGAAAGTGGCAAGACCATGTCTGTCATGTGTTCTGCACCACGGGAAACGATGAACCACCTCTTGTTGCACTGCTCATTAGCAATAGCAGGCTGGGGTTTGAGATACGGGACCACCCGCCAGCTATTTCATCTTTATGATCTGAGTGGCAAATGAGGAGTGTCGAAAAAAAATAAAGTGCTCTCCGTATGACTGTAGTCTTGACTTGATAGGATCTGTATAGAGAAAGGAATGCAGGCTGGGGTTTGAGATACGGGACCACCCGCCAGCTATTTCATCTTTATGATCTGAGTGGCAAATGAGGAGTGTCGAAAAAAAATAAAGTGCTCTCCCGTATGACTGTAGTCTTGACTTGATAGGATCTGTATAGAGAAAGGAATGCTAGGATTTTTAAAAGCAAATATCATTTTGTGTCTTAATTGCTTTCTCTTTTATTCTGATTTCGAGCGTTGAGCAAGCTTCACCCCTTATGTCTTAGGGACAGAGCGATCCATTGCAAGCAGCTTGCAGTAGGATCCTCTAGGCCCAAGTGTCAGGGGAGTGTGCCACTTACGTCCCTCAGGGCAGGAGCTCCTAAGAGGACGACTCAGTTTGACGGTTATAGGCTTCTTCGCGCGGGATTGGTTCTCCATAGTATTTTGTCTCTTACCCGATAAGGGAGTGTATCTTTTGGGTCCTTAGTTCTTTTTTATGTCTCGTTTGTACTTCTTTGTTTCATTAAAAACTTTTTATGAAGCGCAAGGGGACTTTCCCACTGTGTGTGTATATATATAAACTTGTGTCATTCTAGAAGGATTCGATGTTGAATCCTTCCCACTCAAATACAACCTTACGACATTCGAATTTAAGATCCATTCTATTGAAGATGATCTACATTATTTCAAGTAACTAAAATTAAAAATCATGTACTTTGAATACTTTTTGCCCATTCATCAAGTAGGCGCAAAATGGACGGCCGAAATAACATATTGCTTAGATCTACGTCTTTAGACATACAAATTCTTGATCCGATATTTCATCGTGATCTAAATAGTTAAAAACCCTCACATACCAATTTTTGTTAGATTTCAAATATTTTACACCATTAAACTAACCAACTCACTAATTCGGCTGTCCATTTAGCGCCTACTTGATGGATGGGCAAAAAATATTCAAAATACATGATTGTTTATTTTTAATTACTTGAAATAATGTAGATCAACTTCAACGGAGTGGATCTTCCATTCGGATGTCATAGGGTTATATTTGAGTAAGAAGGATTCGGCCTCGAATCCTTCCGGACTACACAAGTTTATTTATGTGTGTCTATATATAGAGAGAGGTAGACATATAGAGAGAGATAGACTTGTGTAGTTTCTGAAGGATTCGAGCTCGAATCCTTCCCATTCAAATACAATCATACATCATTCAAATACAAGATCCATTCCGTTGAAGTTGATCTATATTATTTCAAGTATTTATAAATCAAAAATAAAATATTTTAAATACTTTTTACGCATACATCAAGTAGGAAAAAACAGACAGCCTAAATAGTAAGTTGGTTAGTTTAACGGTATAGAACATTTGAAACCTAATAAAATTGGTTCGTAGGGGTTTTTAAATGTTTTAGATCATGATCAAATGGCCGGATCGGGAATTTGTATGTCTAAAGACATAGATCTAACCAACTCACTACTTTTGGCCGTCAATTTTGCGTCGCTTGATGGATGGGCAAAAATAATCAAAACATTTGATTTTTTATTTTTAATTAATTTAAATAATATAGATCAACTTCAACAGAGTGGATCTTGTATTTGAATGTCGGATGTTTGTATTTGGGTGGGAAGGATTCGGGTTCGAATCCCTCCGGAACTGCACAAGTCTCTCTCTCTCTCTCTCTCTCTCTCTCTCTCTCTCTCTCTCTATATATATATATATATATAATATATATATATATATATATATATATATATTGAAAGGTTAAAAATATTGTTGGTACTCTTAAAAGGAGGTCATTGCAAAGCAATCCTAACTGATTTTCCTACTATGCAAATATATTGCAACGTTTGTCCACAAACTCTTAATAGCAACACGCGCGCGCGCGCGCACATAAATATAGTATTTAAGCTTAGAACCCAGAATAAAAGCGCTGAATTTGGATACGTGAAGATGGAATTTCACCATGACAAGAAGTATAATACTTGTCACAGACAAGTATTCAACATATGTTGACAGTCATCATGACTTGGATGAAAAGTTAAACATATGGTATGGACTACCAACAGAAGTTACAGAACCCATCGAGTTAGATCAAGAGACAGAGAACAAGCGAAAGAGGACAAGAACTTAAGTTTAAGGTCAGCATAATTCTTCGCTTCTCCCGTGTAAACAACAATATAACATATCTGATCATCGTTTGATCATAATCTGATTTACCTTCCTTCCGAAAAGGACGAAGTTTTAACTTACACAGCCTTAGTGGCTGACCTGCAAAATCACACTAACTAAAAACTTGCTTTTGCAGCATATGTACCAGTCTTTAAAGCTCAAACCGCTCGATGTAATACAGGATCGCAATCACTTTCAAATACAAATAAAAAAAGAAAAAACTAGGGTTTTACAAGAAATAAATAAAAAAAAAGAGACTAGAGTTGGAGAAAGAACCAAATAACTTTGGGTTTTGCACCCCTTACGCGGGCTTTGCACCCTGCACTGCGGGCTTCGCACCCAAAACTCAAAAACACTCTCAAGAGAATTTAACTGAAAAAAATTTTAATTATTCATTGTCTACTTATTCATTGAGTTGAGCCTCTTTATATAGGCTCTTACAAAGTAAACTTCTCGGATATAACCGATGTGATACTAAAAAAAAAAAATAACAAAACACATCATCTCAAAATAAGCTAAGGCATGAAAAGACAACTGGTAACTGGCGTGATGTCCTCATCAATTCCCCCGAGGTGAGAGAAACTCGACCCTGTTGAGTGAGAACTCTCCTCATGAATCATCTCAATCGGGTCAAGGTGGTGGTCGTGACAGCACATTACTGGTATGTCACGTTGATACCATTGTGGCGGAGGTGGAGCTGGTCTCCGTGACGGGTAAGTTGTTAAAATGGCAGCTCGATCAAGGCATAGAGAGTAGACCAAGGCGCATCATCCCTGCTGAAAACGGAGCTAATATCAGGATCTCATAGTTTATCCAACTTGTAAGTAATGGAAGAAATCATCTTCAGAGCCCTATCGAAATCTTTACGCTAAGCGTGCAACTTCCTCACAGCCTCACAACGACTCTAACAATCACCTTATTCAACTGCAAATTTCTGCAAAATACTATATGAGTACGTAGCAATTTGTGGGTATCATTGCAAATAGCTATCGATCTAGTGATATCATCAATATATGCAACAGGCAAAAGCAATATAGAAGGCTCAACTATCTCATTCATGTCATCACTGGCGCTATCAGACATGTGCATTTCATCAATAACCAGTGTGTCGGCACCAACTGCTGTGTCTTCAATTATACTAACAATATTGAAAGGAACGTGGACTTCCTCAATAACCCTCGAGACGTCAACTTCATCACTAGACACAATTCTAACGTGTTGACTCTCCGAAGGACACTGATAATCATAATGTCTATATTCCTTACATTTAGAACACCTGCTCTTAGCATTGACTAACGTTTTGAAAGTCAAGTCCAACCTTAATGCAACATCAAAGCCTCTCTTCAATAGTGTCTAAGTCATAAGGGTCAGTAATCATAGCACGTTTTATTTTAGGCCGTAAACCCCAACAAATCTAGTTACAGTCTCAGATGGGTGCTCTCTCACTTCACCACGATGGGTTAAGTCCTTAAATATGGCAATGTAATCATGAACGGACATATGACCCTAATGGAGGTTGTGTAGCTGGTATAAGTAGGGGTCCCTATAATGCTGACTAGCCATGATAGCTCAAACAAACAAGCAGATGCAGTGAAGAATCCTAGAGTCAGGAAAACTAAATGTATGCACTAAACGAACATAATACCTTAAAGTTTAAGCTCTAAATGCAAAGAAAATGCATTCCTAAAATGATGAAAATTGATAAATGCTGATGCAACCACTAGATCGAAGCAAATAGCATTTCAACCAACAAAGTATAGCAATCCATATAGTAGTTGCAAGTAATCTAACAGTTAACGATTTAGGTCAAGTTAGGATATCACCTCGAGAATGGCGCAAATCGGACGCTAATCGGAGCAGAAATAAGCTCTGGACTGTGATGCGCTTATCTGCTGAGATGAATCCAACAGACGACCGAAGCTTGAATTAGAATATGAAGGTTGTAGATGTATAGTGTTGCTCTCTACGAATCCGCTGCTTCGAAAACGGCTCGAATTGAGCTCAGAATGGACGAATGTAGGGGCTTTTGGGAGACATGAACAGTAATCGGTCGATTACTGTTCACTGTGAACAGTAATCTTTTTTCTGCGTTTTTTCTGTTTTTCTATTTTTTTCTGTTTTCTGTTTTTTCTGTTTTTTCTGCTTTTTGTTTTTTTCTATTTTCTCTGTTTTTCTGTCTTCCTCTCTCTTTTTTTTTTTGCAAAGTAGATCTAATAATAATCGATTTTTTTGCTAAGTAGATCTAGATCTAGATATAGGATTTGGGGAAGAAAAGAAATTCGAAGGGGAATAGGACCAAATCTCTGATACCAAATTAATGTAATATAGGATCGTAATCATCTTCGAATACAAATAAAAAAGAAAAAAAACTAGGGTTTTACAAGAAATAAAATGAAAATGAGATATTAGGGTTGGAAAAAGAACCAGATAACTTTGGAGTTCGCACCCCTTACACGAGGCTTCACACCCCTTACACCACGAGCTTCGCACCTAAAACTCAAGAGCACTCTCAAGAAAATTTAATTGGAAAAAATATTAATTATTCATTGTCTACTTATTCATTGAATTGACCATCTTTATATAGGCTCTTACAAAGTGAACTTTTCGGATATAACCAATGTGGTACTAAAAAAAAAGATAAATAAAACACAACATCTCAAAATAAGCTAAGACAAAGACAACTGGCAACTGGCGTGATGTCCTCATCACCACTTTTTGAAGAAAGACATCATAAAGATCAGTATAACTATCTATATTTGAAGAATCTAAATGGATGTTTTTGAACATTCAAATTAATAAATTGACAGCATATTTTCCCAAGAGACAAAGCGCAAGAGGTAATGATGGGTCATGCTTTCTATCCATATGATTTGTCATGAATACTTTCTCCACCTCCACCAGCAAATACTGTTTCCAGAAATGATCATTATCAAACAAATCATGAAAATGGATGATGAAGAGAAATTGCTAGGTAAGCTTCCAGGGTTAATGGCTTAGCATGTGATTCATCCAACATATAGAAAGCATATATTCTTCACTATGCATAAACTATTATTTCATTCAAGGGAACGTGATTAGAAAATGCTTACGGAGGCAAGTTCAAAGCTTGAGCAGTGCATGTTTTTCCCATGCTTTACAACCTGTAGTAAACACAATATCTCAAATGAACACCATACATTAACTAGAACTATATTTGCAATAACAGAGACATAAATACTGAACCTGAATAAATTTGTCAGGAAGCTTTCCACTTATGTCTTTTTGAGGAATGCTAAAGTAAAATCCTATCCTATTGTTATAGGGGATCTTCAAATTTGGCATCTTAAATTCCTCACGATATTTGTTTGCAAGATTATGTATAGCTGTAACCACAATTTGATTGAGTATGGCATAACAAACAGCAACAACAATTATGGAAGTAAAAGCACCTACTGTATGTATTTGACGAGTATGCCAGAAGAAACAGCAACAACTATAGAAATAAAAGCACCTTCACTCGTATCGCAGAAAGAACGACGGGCAACATCAAGAAGTCCATCTATTCCAGCTTTGATGGCAAAACACTGTTGCGTGCAGGCAACAAAAGGAGCCCTTGCATGTACTACATCTTCATCAATCACATCACCAATTCTAGGAAAAAAGAACAAGTACTTCAGTAATATAGTATAGTATTTAAGTCACCATTAAGGAGAACTTAATTTACTATATCCTAATGCAGCTGTTATTTGTCAGCAGACTATTTTATAATATATGCAAGTGGGTAACAAGTGTAATGAGCATGACTTATATGTTATCAAGCAATGTATACATTGAGCGAGCAGTCAAAAATATGACAAGACTATCCAAGGGAAAGAAAATAAAAGGAACGGACATTTTTATTTTTTCTTTATTATTATTATTATTATTATTATTATTATTATTATTATTATTATTATTATTATTATATTAAGGAAAGCGGTGAGGATACCAAAAGACGCCACCCCAACACACACCCCCCCCCCAAAAAAAAAGAAAAAAAAAGAAAAAAAAAAAAAACACATTTCATTAGTAAGATTTTAACAAAACATAAATATCATACATAACAAAGAAGCATCACTCTCCTCCAAAAATACAAAAGCCATTAGAAAGAAAGAACAGACTTCAGACTTGTGCCCAATTACTGTGACAGACAATTATTTAGAAGCACTGCCAGATAATTAATCTGACGGCAAGTAGACACAGCAAGCTCTAACTAACCCGAAACAAAGATACATTCGTCTTTGAGATCATGCAAAGTTTACAAGATGATGTTCCCTTTTTTAGATAAGGCAGTACTGGAAAGCGAATAGCTCCACTAGCTAAGGGCACAACTAATTCCTATCACATGAGAACTGAATGAAACTGATAACCAGCTACTAGATATAAAGAAAACTCCATATGCGTAACTTTAATGATCATTGAGGATAATGTCAGCGGGGCACACATCAACAAAGAGTATTAAATATTTACTTGGATACTAGATCCAAATATTGTGACAGTTTTAAATGACTCCCTAGTTAAAAGCTATGTCCAACAACTTTGTCATCTTGATCCACCTCCTCTTTGCATGGATTCAAGTATGTGCATTTGCAACCAAGTGATCCTCCTCATGAGAAATGTGAAAGATCAAGAGAGAAATCAGTGGCAATTTTAGCTTGCAAAAGAAACCTAAAAACCTAAGTTACAAATATTCAATATTATAACAGCAAATAGTATGAAAGTTAGTAATTTCAGAATTTAGCAGGTTATGTAGAGCGTATTGTTTTTATTTTCTTATTTCTCTTATATTTACCCTTAAGCTATGTACTTCTGCCAACAACATAACAATCAGGTCATTGCAGTGAGGAACCCCAACATCATGCTTCAAAAGGCCGTAAACCAGCATCAATAGATTCAAAGCAAAATCATGCATTTCATGAATGTTGAACTTATGCTTCTTCTACTACTTAATGTTAACGACTTGAATGATTGTTATGATGTTGGCAGAAGTACATAGCTTAAGGCTATGTGAAAGACCTGAACAGATGCATTTAAGTAATAATTTTTTATTTTCAAAGGTAAATATTAACATCCATCCTCTCTTTCTCACTGATTTTCCATTTTATAGTTCAATTGCATTCCAATACTTAACATGACATGAAGTGTGTTTAACGGGACCATAACTGTTTCCGATCTGTAACTATATATGTTTCCCTAGAATCCAATTTGTGTTCTTATTCATTCCCCTCATATCCAATCCATATCCGTATCCGATTTTGGCGCATACAAATATAAGTTTTCCTTACCAAACCATATCCGTAGCGGTGTCCATGCCCATGACTGAAAAACAAATACGAATATGGTAAATGCCTTATCCGATCCATATCCTACCTGTCAGCACCCCTACCTACAGATCAGCTAAGTAGAAGAATACAAGTAACTAAGGGTGATAGCATTAGGAAAGTACATTTTCACTTATCTCACTTACATGTTGTGTCCTGAGAAAAGTTAAACGGTTAGTCTGAAAATTTTTATCTCAGAATGCTTATCAGCACCAACTTAGGATATAACTATGTTTAGCAGTGCTCCTATGCACTGTGATAAAAACAAGAAGCTATCTTGGTAGTGGGTACTAAAGTTAAGAGATATAGGCAGCATATTTGTAGTGAATATACCAGAATAGAATGCTTATCAGCGCCAACTTAAGATATAACTATGCTTAGCAGTGCTCCTATGCACTGTGATAAAAACAAGAAGTTATCTTGGTAGTGGGTACTAAAGTTAAGAGATATAGGCAGCATATTTGTAGTGAATATACCAGAATACTTGTGTCAGTTTTTTGAGAATAGACGGCTTAACCCTAGATTGGGGTTATCTTTCTTTATATAGATAAGGAATAAATAAGAAATTACAAGAATACTCTTACATACTCTAATATTTCTCCTCAAGCTGCAGCATAGATAACAAGTCGAGCTTGTTACAAAGACTAGAAAAAAGATTTCTAAACAAAGCTTTTCTGAACAAAAAAGAGAAATTGATAAACACATAAATATTGAAATTGTTGAAAACAACTACAGAATTGCTAATCTATGCCGAAACATTGATGTCGATGTTAAATTGCCGGTCAAATCAAGTCTAATCTGAGTCAAATCTAACACTTATGCGCAAAAACTGCATGAAAAATCAAATATTCATCTTGTTGGATAGAAGTTAGGATTTTAAAGATTTTCAAACTCGGTAGAAGTTGAGGTTTTTGAGATCCTCAAACTCAGTAATAGTGGAGATTTTAACATATACTCAAACTCAGTAGAAAAAGAGATTTTCAGAGATCCTCAAACTCGCTAGTAAAACTGCCAAATCCAAGTAGAATCAAATCAAACAAACCTATAAATGCCCTTGGATCGCCTAAAAATATAGAAAACAACTATTAAATCATTAAATTAAACTCCAATACACCAAGATGCGACCAAAACAGTTTTAGCCATAAGATAAACAGGATTCCCGACTACAGAACTGTTCATCAAGTACCACGGTGGTACTATTCATGTGAACATAACTCCTTTTTTTAAGACTTGGATTTAGATCACAATCACATCTAGGAAAAAAGAAAGAAAAAGAAGAAGAAGATTAGAAAAAGAGATGATTAGGATTTCTTAAGTGACGGCTAAGGTTTGGTGGCGACTAGGTTTAGGAAGTTGATGGATGATGATGGAGGCGCAGGTGGTGATGGAAGAGAGATACTCTGATACCATGTCAAGTTTTAGAGAATAGACGGTTTAACCCTAAATTGGTGTTATATAGATGAGGAATAAATAAGAAATTACAAGAAAATCCTTACACACTCTAATAGTTTGCAATAAGTGCCAAAACTGTATGTAAAAGTACAACCCTGATCACTAGCGGTCTTTTCCTAACATACAGGACAATATCAAAATAGAATAAATTGAAGTTTAAAAATGATAACAAGAGGGTTTGATTTGATCAAGTACGTGCAAATGTAAACTTTGTGAACGTGTTGTTGTCTACCATTAATGTCTGACATACGTGTCAAGCACATGTATCATATGGCAGCTAATGGACACCTGTAATGATAGTTGCATTCAGCACAAAGAGGCATATACCTCGTATACCCGTACCAGTGTTTTAAAAAACTCGTTATGTAACCCGTTATAACTCGTTATATAACGTAACACTGGTCAATCTTATGTAACCGGTCTAAAAAACGCAATGTTTGATAACTATAGTTATTTTGCTCGTAATGTACGTTACGCTACGTTATTAACGTAATACATTGTAACCTACGTTACCGTGCAAGCCGACTTTTTATAAACCCCACATATTCTCCAGGTCTATGGCAAAAAAATCCCCCCAAATTCGCTCGCTCGCTCGTCCTCTCGCAACCTTGCAGTCGTCTCCTCGTTCAGCGTCGAGAAGAAAAAAAAGATTCAACAGCAAAATAAGAACTCCTTTGGTGGTTCTCCGTCGTGGTGGTTCTCGCCGGTGTCGTCTCCAAGAAGGGGTGCCATCAGATTGGATACGGATCAGATATTGTCATTACCATCTCCGTATCCACACCCAACCTTCGGATACGGATACAAATATTGACGGATGTTAGAAAATGATATCCGTCAATCGGATATCGCATATGGATCGGATATTAGCAGATCGGATGTGAATGCTAACCGGATATGTAAAATTGGATACTGTTAAGGATAAACAAAACGGATATATTTATATTACTTTTTATCTTATCTACAACAACATTAAATGTGATACATACTACAATATTATTGTATATATATCAATACTTCCATCGTATCCATTGTCATTCGGCTTTTATAGCAATAGATTACACGACTTTCGTTGCTAAATGTCGATTCGAATACCACGGTTGATGTCGAAATACTCAAAATATCTCGTGCTACTCTTGCAAGAATCGAATAATTTTCACTATTACTTTTTCACCAACTCAAAATATCAAAATCTAATATCTTATTCCATTGAAGAATAGTCTCTTCCATATGGATATCATTATCAAGCACCCAACGTTCAGATATTGGATCGGATACGAATAGGATATTACTTTTACCATATCTATATCTGCACCTAACTTTCAGATACAGATACAGATATGAATATTGACGGATGTGAAAAAATGATATTCGTATCCAGATTAGAGGCGGATTCAGATTCGAATATTCGTGGATAATCCGCATCCGGTGGCACCCCTATCTCCAAGCGGTGGTTCTCTCTCCAAGCACATGTAAGCTCTCTCCCCCCGATCTCTCTCCTCTCTCATTCTCCAGTCCCCCCCCCAATCTCTCTCTGCTCTCTCCCTCCCGATCTCTCTTTGCTCTCTCCCCCTCCCAATCTTTCTGCTCTCTTTCAGCTCTCTCCATAAAGAAAGAGCAGAGAGATTGGGAAGGGGGGAGAGAGCAGAGAGAGATCGGGGGTAAAATATCAGAGATAGTGAAGGGCACGGGGCATATATTGAATAGCATATTGTAGATTTCATTATGAATTATAATGAATAGTATGACTAAAAAATTATGAATTATGAATTATGAATGTTTATGTATATTGAATAGCATCGCTAAAATTTATGAATTATAATGAAATATGCGGATCATATTATTATTTATGTAGATTAAATTATGAATTATAACTTGTGAATGGGAAAAATTATTGTGATACTTGCCAAAAATTGTTGTGAGACTTACTAAATGTATTATATATTGTTTTGAATTTTTTAGCTTTTTAAAATTATTTTCCTATTTATAATTTTTTTAAATATAATATATATTTATTTTTATTAAATAAATATTAAATTATGTAACCTACGTTATGTGTTACGTTATAACCTATATTAACATAACAGAAGAAAAACGTTATCATTACGTTATCGTTATTTTAAACATTAACCCGTACCAATAATTTGGAAACTCACCATGTCAGGTAAAACATTTACATGTAGTTGTTTTACACCTTTGTCATGACCACTAAATAGTATGTTGAAGTTAGACTATTATAATTTGGTTGATTCATTTATATGGTCTTGTGACACTCACAGACCACCACTGGAAATGTATGTAAGTTATGAGAAACTTCAAGGAATTGAAGCAAAAATTAACTCCAAAAAGTCTGATGAATCCAAGGAAATTGAAGCCAACACTTACCAAAGTACACAAGTCCAAGGACCTGAACAGGTAAACAAGGAAATAATGGACATAATGAAATGGCACACTAAATACACTGCAAAGTCAAACTATTACCCTAGTTATCAAGCAGATCACACAAACAGATTCTGCAAGAATCTAGATGACCACAATTAATAGATTTCAGAAACTGAAGTGGATATGCAAAATGATATGCTGTTAGATGAGAGTTGATAGATTGTTTAAAAATAGAGTTACCTGAGAAGGTTAGGTTAATAATATTTCTAGACTATCCCTTGGGGTAAATCTCAATGTCATGCTACAAAATTTGGATGTCCATAATGATGAAGAATATTGAATGAAACTGCTACACTTTGAGTTACCTCGTAAAAAATTGGTGTCCATTAACATTTGGAGTTATGGAGGTTGTTTTTCATTTCCTTTCTCTTTTTCTTTATTCTTTTTTTTTTTTTTGGTTTTGTGGGGGTTGGGGGGGGGGGGGGGGGGGATCATGACCTAATCAAGATCATGCTCAAGAATATGGACACACAAGGAATTCTTGTTCAGAAAGAAAGATCACAGGCAATTTTGCTATCAGTTTATTTATTTACATGTTTTGTCTTTAAACTCAGCAGTAATATCACTTTTAGTTTTCATAGAGTGATATTTTGCAGTTTATATTTTCTAAGCCTTAACAAATGTGCGAAGAATATTTTGAAATAATAGAGTCAATATGTACAGGTATGCAAATGAGAGCAAACCGCAGAAAGTCTTAAAATCAAACCTCTTTCTCATGCAGGCATATTTTTCATTTTCACAGACAGATCTGAAAACATTGCAAAGCAGAAAACTCTTTGCATCCTTAAGCACCTGAAGTAATTGCATTAAATCATAAATTCACTAATTAAATCTAAGGCGCATGCTGAAAGGAGTAGGCAGATCATGTCATATATTCAAAAATGCATCAAAAAGATCAGTTCACTCTCTTCTGTTCTAATCCAAAATGCAATGCATGATATTAGAAAATTGTAGGACAAATAATGAGAGGGTTGACATTCCTACAGTAACAAATAGTAAAGGGGCATATGGCTTGCCAATTAGGAAGGAGGGAGAAAGAGAGAACATGCTGCAAGATGCAAACAAGGTAACATGGAAGCAATTGCTTCAGTTGAGAATTCTAGTTTGATCATTTCAATATGATAAAGATTAACAAGACTCTTAAGTCAGGCATAACATACCTTTGAAAGAAAAGGCAAGGCGTCTAAAGCAGTTTTAAGAATGATAATGTTTGTTATCAGCAATTGACTCTTTCTCCCATTGGCAGGCTTCAAAACTACCTCAGTGACCTTTTTTGGTTTATAACAGAAGTGACACAGAACCTTATCTAAGACAAAGGTTAGATAAATAAAGAAAAGATGAGTATTAAATGATAAAAACTGCATGATATAAATTACCATGTTTGAAGCTAAATGTGCGCACCAGTCTCTTTTGGAAATTTACGGAGACCCTGGGATAGCCCAAAGAATAGTTCTTCATTGCTCATCAGCTCGTCCTGATTACAAAGCGAAGAATGAGAGGCATGTTGTAAACCATATAACAGTGTAAATTGGATGAATTTATATCTTAAACAATTTTTAGCAGTTGTGCAATCTTCAAAGCTTAGACAAATAAGAACATTGATATGTTGTATGGATGGGTTTGCTTTTATCATGATTATCAATTTTCAGTATCATCTTATTTGGCTGGTGAAG
This sequence comes from Agave tequilana, assembly GCA_038442645.1. Taxonomy (NCBI): domain Eukaryota; kingdom Viridiplantae; phylum Streptophyta; class Magnoliopsida; order Asparagales; family Asparagaceae; genus Agave; species Agave tequilana. The sequence continues at coordinate 79,787 of JAVJIF010016467.1, forward strand.
TGTGGACTCGGGATTCTAAATTAGACCGAAATACACTATAATGGACAGTAGTTTCATAAAAGTCACACTTCAATGATCCCACCAAATCATGCAAGGCACCTTTCATATGCATATACCATTTTGCGTTAGTCAAAACCCTTGCAATACAAATTTCAAAAGCAGTCCACATTTTTTCTCTCAATCAGTGTCCACTTTGGTTTCAGTCCCATAAAATAGTTTAAATTTTAGTTTATAAGCACTATAAATGATATAGATCAACTTGATCTTCAAATTGGATGTCTTATCATTTCCAATATGTTGGTTCCAAATCATACTGTGAGGAGCCCAGTCTAACTCTATATATATGCATGTATATACACATATCCAGTGGCATGTAATATTATTCGTCCCTGTTGAATGAGGAAAACTATAGCTTACAGCACATATATAAGTTACTGGACACAATAAATTACCTTTGACTCTTCGATTTTAGTTTTGGGCTTATAATTAACTTTTATTAGCTTACGACCCATTCATGCAGCAAGAAAGTTGGCAAGTTAGATTGGAGGATGTTATTATTTTTTAGCATATAAGTAACTTAAGAATGATATTTTAAAGATAGAAAGGTTTATAAGTAGGATGTGCGGAGATAATTTAAGAATGACAATTGAATGAAGATTGCAAACTTGGTGCACATGTAGAGAAAGTGAAGTCTTTAAGTTGGAAGAAACTGGGAAGTTCTTGTAAAACACATCTCTAAGTTGGAAATGAATAGGAAGTTCTTAAGAATAGTACAGCAACCCAACTTTATTGTTCATGTAAATAGTAACCTTGTCAGTAATGGATAAGTGAGTTGTAGGCTTTCCCTTCTCTTTCTTTCATGTTAATGCAGGTGAAGGAGAAGATTCATTTTTGAGATTTGGATAATATTGCTGTTTATTTGCTAGTTACTGGAATCCAAGTTGAAGTTTCACTTCATCCTCGACTGATCTGGTCCAGTTTTTAAAAAATTCTACTACCCACAAAAAGTTAAAACTTTGCTCCCCAACATGATGATATGTTATATTTTGATGAACCTTTACACCCCAAACCAGTGTTACTCAGACAGACATGGGTATCAAGCATCTAGATGGCCAAAAGTGTACAACATGAGAACCTTCAAAACATGGCTACGTTCTATAGATGCATATACAAATGTGTATTTTATGCATGCGAACTTAACAAATAGGTGCACAGTCTAATAAAATCACTTTACAGCTTTTTGGCTTTTCATAATCAAAACTTGGCATATTTTATATGAAAGCATGAATACTGAACCGTAGAGTATTTCCATTTGATATGATAACTTGAGTGTCCTTAGAGTAGGTGTCCAGAAATGTCCTTGAAGTGTTCCCGAGGCCTCCTAGTGTGCAACAGTCCAAAGACGAAATATGAAGTGTCCAAGAAGATAGCTGCAAACGTCAACACACACACACACCAAACACACAGAGAGTTCTGCCCCCAACCCCCTCCAACAGAACATTCTTGAAAAAGAGAAGGAAAATAGATACTATAAAGATAATGATGACCTATATAGCACAGACACTCATATCGTGAAGTCGCATTCTGTTGGTTACGTGTCCGACGTGTGTGTCTGACACACATGACATGTGTATTTTTTTTGCGGCATGTCGGCATGTCGTATCTGTGTTGGTGTGGTTGTGTCCGTGCAACCTTGATCACAATGATTTGAAGATTTATTCATTTGACCACATTGATAATGAGACGAGTCATTCATCTTTTCTTGATTGTATTCAAGCCCCAATCCTCCAATGCCTTCAGTGTCCCATCCGATATTGTCTTCACATCCTTATGTAAATATCACAACTTTCATGCATACATGATAGGGCCACAGGTCCCATCTATCACTGTTATAAGCTCTGCAATTGCCAATGGACACAGCATCAAAAAGCAAGATGTGTATTTTCCCACATAGAAGTTCCAAGCATTGTGCAGTTTGTTTGTCTCCACTGCCTTATTTCCTGTGTGGCACGAGATTCGCTACTGTGGAAACTTCATATCATAATAACCAAGTAAAACAGCTAATAGTCCAACTGTTAGCAGCTAAAGAAAGCATATCAAGATAACATTTTTCCTGCCGGTGCTTCTTTATATCTGATGCACTTTCCAAGAAAAGTATCATGTGATGCTTAAAACAACTATTAAGCATCCTTGTTACTTCACTACAAGTCCTGAAGGAGTCAAGGAAATGTTGAGTGTAGATGATAGCACAAAAAAAAATACATTCACTAATTTATCCTTAGTATTTATCTGGGAATATAACATATATGTGTATATCCAGGTCATAGGATATTCTTTGCAGTACTGGTGTCATTACAATAGTTGATGACCACTATTGATTGAAGACTTCTTAGAGGACCAAACCGGTTCAGCTACATGCTTAATTACTTGCACAGAATATCAGACATTATATGACAAATATAAAGTAACATATATATGCAATAATGAAAAGACACCTCAGATAAAGACAATATATTATTGGTGACAGTCAGTTTGGGTTATGGCCCCTCAAATACTATAACAACTATGACCAATAAATCATATAAAAAGTACTTACTAAGCAATCTAGACGGGCATTGATAGTTTCCATGTCTTTCAGAGGCTGCAATAAGTTGGCACGAAGTAGTCTAGCTCTAGATTGAACACAAGCAGGAACGAACTCATTACTTAGTAAAGTGATTTTTTTTAACTACCCATTCAATGCTCTTCTGCATAAATGAAAAATAAGAATAAAATTCTAAGGACATAATTCACAGAAATAGAAGTAAAGAGTGATAAATTACATGCATGGCTCTGCTGTGATGATAAGGAGTATCACATCTTACTCACCAAATGCCTTCAATTATCTTAGTGACAAAATGTGAAAAGCATCACCCTTAACTCAAGTTATTTATTCTTGCCCCAAAAAACTCAAATTATTTATTCATTCATCTATCTGAAACACCAGTGAGTAATCAATCAAAAAAGAAAGGGGCAAAACTTGACTAGGAACAAGAAGATTTAAGGAGCCGGTGATTCTTTCATTTTATGGTACGTGGAAAGGAGAGGCAGAGAATTGAGGTTTTGAATTATGGCAAAAGATGAGATGGGCTACCTTAAATGAAATATAAGTATAAAGTACATGCAGAGAGGGAGACATCCACGCACAAAGATACATACATATGTAAAGATGTACCTGAGGTACATGCATACATATACATATACAAACATAGATACATACAAACACATGCATGCACGTATGCATGTATTTATGTGTGCACATATACATGTAAAAACACAAACACATACATAAACGTACATGCACGCACATATGCATGTATGTATATGTAACATGCATGCATATGTATGTATGTATGTACACACACACAGACTTTCCAACTTCAAAAGAATTTTGAGGCGAATCCTTCCAATTCAAATTCAATGTTAAGGCATTTAAATGGAAGATTCACTCCATTAAAGTTTTTCTATAACATTTGGAATAACCGAATATCAAGTGGAATTGAGTTCTTTTACTCATGCATTAACTAGCACATAATGGATGGCTAAATAGTATGTTGCTTTGATCTATGGTATGGAGCACAACAATTGTTGATCCTAAATATTTGGTTATGATCTAAACACTTTAAAAAACCCATGTACATCAATATTTATTAGGCCTCAAACATTATTGATTGTTAAACTAAACAACTTGTTTAGGTCATCCATTATGCGCTTGCTTGATGCATATTTTTGGTTTTAAGACTTTAAATGATGTAGATCAACTATAGAAAATACTTCCCATTCAAATTCAATAATAGGAACATAAACCAAGTTGAAGATCTATTTCTTTCAAGTTGATCTAACTTCATTAAAGTGCCTAAAAATGAAGAAAGTCAAGTGGTTACAAGTTTTTTTTCATATGTATCAAGTAGGCACAAAATGGACGGCTTAAATTGTGAGTTTTTAGGTAAATGGTTTATGATGTTTATAGGATAATAAAATTTTGGTGTGTAAAAGTTTGAAGTGTTTAGATCATGATAAAATGTTCAGATCAACCATTTATACACTCCAAACTATAATCTAAACAACATGCTAATTTTAGCCGTTCATTTTTTGTTGCTTAAAATAGTTAAGAAGATTTATTTCACTTGATTTTGTATTTCTAGACACTCTAAATAATATAGATCAACTTTAAATGAGAAGTTCCCATTTTAACCTATCCTGTGGTTTGAATGGGAAGGATTTCACTTCTGAATCCTTCTGAAAGTAGTCAAGTCTCTTTGTCTTTGTGCGTGTGAATAGGGCTCTAGAGTTTATGTTCACTCATAAAAGTAGGAGTTCAACACCTTTCACATAATGGATAGCACCAAATTCCATTTTTATTATGTTGAGTGGAAAAATGGAGAATTAAATAATGGTGGACACTACTTCTAAAACAATAACAACAAAGCCTTCATCCTAAACTTCTTGGGTCGATTGCGTGAATCCAATTCTTGCTTTAAGCTTTGTTAAAGGCGATATCCTCAGTTATATGAAGAATTAACATTGCCTCCATTCAGCTCTGTTTAGGTCTCCCTCTAGACCTTGTTTCCCCATAAACCTCTAACTTCTTATGTATGCACTCAATTCTTATCCTAGATTCCTATCCTACTCATCTACTTCAGCAGTCCCATTCTTGTTATACTCAATTTTTTGAAGATATATTTTTCTTAATTGTATAATATTTTGAATCATAGAGTATAACAAAGTTTAGTCTCTCTATAGAATTTCCTCATCAATTTTTTGGGTATCCTATGCTCATATAAAATCTCAAAAGCACTTCTTCACTTTAACCTTCCCACTTTGATCCTATAAATCGCATTTTTCTCGATAGCACATCTTGATGAATGATTGCTCCCAAATAACAAAAATGAGCACTCTGAAGCGTTTCTTGGCCATCATTTCTTGAGTACTATACACTCATTTCTTCTCAACTTCTACTAAAGTCATATTTCTACTAATTCTAATCCTCTAGTTTCCAAAGTTTCTCTCCATCTTTCTAAATCAAAATGCTCAGGGAAAGGTGCTAAATCTACTTTTATTAGATTTCACAAAGTGTAATCAAGCATTATAGAGAGGATTTGGATTGTTTATTTATGTGTTAAAAATTTACTAAAACCCCTAAGTTAGATTAAAATCAAATAACCCCCTCAATTAAAAAATTAACCACTGAACCCCTAACATTATGAAAATGTATAACTTGCATCCTTTCCATCAGATCCAAGGGTCACAGAGTTAAAAAAAAGCATGAAATCATTGTTTCATTATATGCCTCCAATTAATAGGTCAATGGATTAACTGGTTAGGGGTTATCACCATAAAACCAATTTCAACATGGGTATAAATCTAGTATGGGTTTACGGCATATATTAAGTTTAGTCATCCATGTACTTTTGTCCACCTATCTCCAAGCCTTAAGCCCAATAATCATAACCCTAGCTTTCAATCATCAAAATTCTAATTAAATTCCTAATTGACATCTTTTTCCCCTTCTTTTCTTCCTCAAAGGAAAGTAGTTACTTAGTGATAAAAGAGCTCATGACGTTAATTGGCAAAAACTTAGTCTGATTACCTTATTAAACCTTCCTTCCTTCTCCTTCATGTCATCAAAATTTCTTTCATTATTCCTACCACGTATCTTGCTCTGATTTTCTTTCTGAAAAATAGATATGAAAAGTAGGGTTTTTGATGATAGAGATGATTGGAAGATGATAAGAGAGAGATGACTCAAAAGGTTTCGGGGGGTCAGGGTTATAAAGGGTTTAAAGGTGACAAATTATGACAGTATTTAGCATTTAGAGTTAGGAGATGATAGGCTTTAAGAATGATGGTGAGACAACGGATGTGGGGTGGTAAGATTAAGAACTAGGGTTAGAAGATGGAAGGAGAAAAGGACATGCATGAAGAAGAAAATACGTACAAAGCTATTTTGGGATTATACCCATTTTTATATCAGATTAACCAATATATTAGGAATTATGTTTTAACTTAGTGAAATTAACTCTTTTATTTAACTTTATAGTAAGCTATAAAGTTAGAAGATTATGTTTAACAAATAAAAATATCAACCTCTACAGTTAGTTAAATTAATCATCATTAATATAGTAAATGGCACTCTGGTCGCAAAGGGAGTTCCAGGAATCAACTTTCAAATTAAGGGAGGTTATCTGATTTCAGCGAAAGCATCAGGAGTGTAGTGAAACTATCCTACAGTCACATAAATAAAAAATGTGTGTGTTTACATGCATATGTATGTAACTATGTATATACTAGTATATCCAGCATATGAAATGCACATCAAGAAATATTTTATTGAAGTTTTCAAATTATTTAAGTATTTAAATAACGTTACTCATTGAATTTTTTCTCTATATTCGTCTCATAGAAATAGTTATCAAATTGTATTTGTTATGATATCAATAAGGATCATATGCTGAGATAGAAGTCTATGACTCAATATATTTAGACCAATTTTTAAATTAGGATCTATCTATTTAGTATCTACTATATGTAAAGAAAATCCTTTGAAAGAGTTGCAATTTTGGTTGGACTCATGCCAATTCGCTTAATTTTCAACAATTCGAATTAAGGGGTTATTTATAATCTCATATTTTCAAACTTGAAAATGTACAGGTAGCTTTTTTTCATCTGAAGTTCTCGACATCAGAATGTTCGTTATTTTGCTTACATACAGGCATTGCATGATCCAAAAAGTCTCGAGACAAACCCCTAGCTATCATTTTGTGTCTTTAAGAGGACCTATACATAGAAAAATTGTCATCAAAAATCCTTTACCCTATATAACTCCAAAAGTTGGACAGGCAATGTAGGAAAAAAGCCATGCAGATAATATTATGAAAATATCCCTAGTCCCTGCCATTTTAAAAGTTGTGGCAGAGAAAGTGTATTACAGAAAACAAATAGTAATGATTTGGTGAATTATTGATGACATGTCAATGGGAAATGGAGTTATAAAAAAATTAGTAAAGAGCAGATTTAAGGAGGCATGTCATTAGAAATTGACTTAAATTAAACAATTAATAAATGATAGATTCTATCATCTTTCTTAATATATACCATTTTACAAATCAAAATTACATTGAAAGTCTAATTCTGAGTTAACCTTTTTTTTTCATTTCATATGCATTTGCACGTGCTAGAAAATGTAGTTTAGCACTAATAGGAAATTTTTGCTCACTAATAAAATGTAAGATGATGATTTTGAGACTTTTTTCCTTAGCATTTCTTTTTCAAAAGGAAGATATGTTAGACCACCAGCCTATACTGCACTTTGGGTTGTTTGTTTATGATCTCTCCATACGAAAAGTTGAAATAAAAATTAATAAATTTTACATGAATTACTCATTAGATATGTCTACAAATTCCCAACTTTTAATATCAAATTAATTGATAGTTGCAAGCTTGACCATTTCGATGGAATCCAATTTATCTTTCTTTTTTCCTTTTCCTTTTTAAATTCCCTTCTGTTAAGGCTCTCTGGCTCTGTAACCTCAAAAATATACTAATCAAGGATAGCTGAATGAGAAAGTTTTAGGAGATATAGAAATCAGAGGTTAATAAAAATGGGAAATATCTAGAAAAACTGGAAACCAAAATAGCATAGAAAAAGAAGGAAAATATTATCAAGTTGCAAAATCACCCATGTGTTAGTTGTATATTTGTAAAGTTACTTCATATTAGTTAACTGAATTTCCAATAAAAAATAATTTAACAGACTGAATGAAAGTTGGAATATGCCAACCAGTGCTTCGTGTATAGTAGTGTCCCCCCCCCCTTTTTTTTTTTTTTTTTTTTTGGTGGGGGGGGGGGGGGGGGGGGGGGGGGGGGGGGGGGTGTTGCATGTGTCAGGAAATGTTACAACAAGACTTACACATGTTGAAATATATGATAAAGCCTTACAAATAGGTGATCAAACTCACTGTTTTTTATCTGGACATCTTAATTCCATGTGGGTCAGGGGTTTATAAAAACAAGGAAATCTGTAGAAAATTAACCAAAATAGCAACATAGAAAAAGAAGGAAAGTATTCTCAAGTTACAAATCACCCATGTGTTAGTCGTATATTTGAAAATTTTAGTTCATAGAGGTTAACTGAATTTCCAATAAGGGCTAATTAACAGACTGAATCAAAGTTGGAACATTCCAACCAGTGCTCTGTATGGGATGTTACTACACCCATAAGTTGTACTTAAGAGTTTACACATGTTGAAATATATGATGAGCCATACATTATCCAACCCACTGAATTTGATCTGGACATCTTAGTTCCATGTGGATCAATACTCAAGTGGTTCAAACGCTTCTAACCTGTCATCACACACTCACAGAATGGACTGCTGTAAGGGTACAAAAAGCCAGGTTGAAGCAGTCAGCAAGCAAGTTGTGTTTTTCTCTCATGGGCTTTAGGATGTGCATCACAATCAATTATTCCGATCTTTAATTTGGATGACCATTTATATATTCTGACTTGGCTGACCGTTTATGTATTCTGATAGGTGCAAACAATAAATAATTGCATTGCATATATGTGCATTATATCTTTTCCCACGTGCGTGCGCGCATTCATGATGAAGCGTCCGGCCACCTCAAATTGCATATACAGAGGCACATGCATAGAGACATGCACATACGCGGTTGTATCTGTGTGTTTAAATATAAAGAGACACATAAGAATACACACATGACATGCCGGCATAATGATAATACAGAACAAGGCTGTGTGGACAGCCTTAAACACTGCCGCCGCCGCCGCCGCGCGCACACGTACATTTGTGGGATGTATACATAGGAAGACACACACCGCAGATGGGTATGTCCACACATGTTATGCATAAAGATATATGGTCAGCACACAAAAACATATATAAGACGCACAGGCAAAAATGTTAACATTGATGGAAATGTGAGATCCAATTTGGCTCTTTCATACTGCAGAAGATATTTGTCTTACCTTTTTGTCGCTAAACTCTAACCTCATTCCTAGTCCATGGGACTTTGGAGGGTTTCATCCCTGGTAACATAAGTTCAAACTGAGTAGGCTAAGAAGATAGGTCTCCTCACTTTCAGCTTGGCAATCCAAGATTGTCACAGATGTGGGGCTATAGGGTGGCTGGATGGCTAGGATTGCAAATGGATAACGAATGAGAGTGAGGTGCATTATATGTGCACTTAAGTCTTACAAACTTTCTTTAAGATGTCCTCGCCAACTCACCTACTGTGTTCCATGACAAGGCCATCACTAGCCGAGAGGTTCCTTTGGACAGATATACGCTACCATGTCAGAAAAAATTGACAAGTAGACTGCAGAGCATAAAACTTTGGCCAAATATTTAATATATTTTCTTCACTTGGGCCATTCTCCATAGCTGACTAGTTTTTCATGTGCAAGGTTGTGATTAGGGTAATAATGACGATTAGAAAGAGCTTTTAGTAGAAAAAAAGAATTGAATAGATTAGGTAATGTACCAGCAAAATAACTAGCAACTGACATGATGGTTATCATATATAAGTTGATGCTTGAGTCACACAACAACTCCAAGGCAAGCGAGCCTTGAGACCCCTAATGGTACTTGCAACTGAGCATATTGTCTCGTAGATCTGCAGGGCTTAAGCGTGACTTGTTATTGTCTCAATTGTGAATTGCATTGCTAAGTATCCTCATCCTACCACTTACATGTTGTCATTGAGATACAGGTAGATACATGAAAACATGCATATATCACCATATACGTGGACAAACATAATCACATATGCATCCACGAATAATAAATTGCAAGTTATACTATACAGATAGTTTTGCCCGATGAAATTAAACATATTTCACCTAAATAAAATAAATATATAAAAATGTACTACCTCTCCCTTTTCTCACTACTAGTTTAGAGCAAATTGTTCATCAATTTTGACTCCAAAACTGATCTTAAGCTAACTCTTCAGTATAAAATATGAATGCATTGCCAAAAGAACGATGCAGAAAATTGAAACCAACACTAAGGTGAAACCGCATAATCTGTATTTCCGGGGTCTCGTTTGTACTACATCTCCATATTTGCCTTTTGTTTAGTATAAAATTGATGAACTTTAATGAAACATACCCTCCAATTGTCTTTGTTGTCTTCAACATCTGGAACAGACTTCTCTTCTTGTTGCTACTGCCCCAGAGTTCAGTACGCAATGGGTCAATAATTTCCAAATTCTGAACACTGCTAAGCATGGGATATGATGGTTCAGAGTCTCCAAAGATTCAGAAATCATAAATCAATGATGTACTGTAAGTTTACAGTGATATCATGAATCATGAAGCAATGCTAAAAAGTTTTTATGATCTAAATATAAACAAGTAGCTCATGTAATTGTGTCCACAATGAAGAAAATAATACCTGGTAGCATCAATATTCATGTGATCAAAGGAGCCATTAAAGGTAACCTGAAAATTTACATTTAGAACTCAGCATCAGGAATAGCATACAGTAAGTAAATGGAAATACAGCCTTCTAAAGTTCATGAAATGACACAAATTCATTAATTACACACTACAGCAATAGGTGGACAGTTCAGGAACCCACTATTGACTGCCTCTTCACACACACACACACACACACACACACACACACACACACACACACAAAAAAAACCAGCATTAGAAAAAAGTAACTTTTGACAAATTTATTGAGCATGCTGATCGTGAAATCTGTGTGAGAGGCAACTTAGATTTGAAATGATCTACAATAATGTACTTACTACGCAAATTTTGGTATAGTGTCATAGGGCCGACTGGCAAAAGGTGGGTATAGAATGAGTCCTGGAAGGAGTACAAACATGCACTCTTTTTTCAGAAAATTAATGCACTTCTAATTCCTAATGTACCTAAATGAGGTACAGGTGATTATACTAGCAAATTTCTTGCTAACTCCATCATGACAAATACTTGCAGCCGATGCATAGAGTTAAAAAAAATATGGCGATTTATACATTAAGAAAATAAACCTAAATCTAATTCACCAAATTTTATATGTAAATTTAAGAAATCATAGGACATTTGAGTTGCTTAATGCATTTGAAAATGGACAATCTGCAGCAGTTCATTCCCATCTAATCAAAATAAGTTTTTCTGATTGGATGGTTATTTTGCGAATGATCTTTTTATAGATCATTCTAGTAGTTTGATTGGAATTTGTTGTTGTCAGTATTTTTGGAATATGTGCATGTGACTTGCTTGTGCTTTTTGAATGATATTTTTTATGAGCAATCCCAATTGGTCTCACCTTTCTGGCCAGAAGTTGTACACAGATACATGCATAAAGTTGATGTAAAACAATTTGAATCACAATCACCTTCAAATTGAAATTTTAAAACTAGGGTTTTAAAAAAAAGGAGTTGGGAATTAGGATAGAGTTTTGGGCTTCACACCCCTTACACCACATGCTTCATACCCAAAACTCAAGATAAGAATATCAAGAATTTTTAACTGAAAATTTTGTAATTCAAGCATTCAATAATTCCAAAGAAAAGTCTTATGGGCCTAATTATAGGCTTTACAAAAGTGCACTTTTACGAAATAACTGATGTGGTACTAAACACCCACATAAAAGAAAATATCACTAATTCAGCAAAAATAAACTAAAAATGAAAATAACTAAAACTAAAGAAAGGCAGATGTCATCTTCTAGAATAGACTCGATCAAATAATCGTCTCGGCAGCGCGATGCCCTCATCATTTCCCTCAGGGTGGGAAATACTCGACCATGTCGAGTGTGTGTTGGGAAGTTATTGTTGGCTGTGATAATGCTCCAGTAGGTCGAGATCAAGCCGTCAAAGATCCTCCTCGGTGATCCATGAAATCTCTGATTCAGATCTTCCTTTCCACTTAATAAGATAGCATCGTGTCCCTCCGTCTATAGCACAAACAATATGATCATCCAAAATAGAATTTATGTTTTCTGTTGTATGGAATAAATTTGGAGGAAGTGGAGGTAGTGGGGGCTCTTAGAAAGAAGGTTATAGGTAGACTCATCCATGAATAGATGAGAATGTCAAAAGTATATCTATATGGAACCAAATCCCCAATATTAAAAGTGCAACTAATAACAAAATTTGTAGAAAGCCCACCACATAAGCATTTGAATTGATCCTCTTGAGGATTTGAAAAGGTCATGCGCTTCACGCGTTCAACTTCTTCAAGTTCTCGGAAGAAACCGTTCGAGTCTCAGGGGAACCATCACATAGTCACCGACATTAAATGTCCTTAATTTACGGTATAAATCAGCAGAAACTTTATAATCAGCATTATTTTTTCATTATCTTATCTCTGGTTTCCTCATGTAATACACGTATATGAGATGTGAATACAGATGCAGAGTCTGATACCCTAAAATGATGATGAGCCATGAGAACTAAATGAATTGACTGCCTATGTTTAAAACCAGTTACAATCTCAAAATAGACTAAGACCTGTGATTCTATTTACAAAGCTATTGTATGTAAATTCGATCATAGGCAAGATTAGATCCCAAATTTTTTAATTTTCCCTAACAAGATACGTAAAAAGATTTCCTAAGGTCCTATTGACGACATCAATTTGTCCACCAGTTTACGGGTGAAAGGCCATAAAGAATTTTAATTTGGCACTCATTTTGTGCCATAGTGTTTACCAAAAATAGCTAACAAACTTAACAACTCTATCTGACGCCATGGTCTAGGGCAACCCATGCCCATGCAGCTTGACAACATGATCAAAGAAAAGGGCAGCTACATAAGATGCATCCGAAGTTTTAAAATATGGAATGAAGTGAGCCATCTTGAAGAATTTGTCAACCACTACTAGGATAGAGTCATGTCTCTTTTGTATCTTTAGTGATCCTAGTATAAAATCTAAGCTTATATCTTGCCAAGGGCAACTGGGTACATAAAAGAGAGTGTAAGGACTGGCAACTTGTTTTTGTTGCTTAGTCAGTTGACAAGTACGACACTAACCAACAATCTTAGCAATGTCTCTCTTCAAACTTGGCCAGTAAAATTTATGCTCAACATCCCCAATCCGTCTTGTTATGGCCAGTATCCAGCCAGACCTCCAGCATGCAATTCCCAGGAGAGGAAATCCTTTAGGGACATACGAGAAATACATAGCTTATGAAATCTAAATAGATATTTGTCATGTAACAGAAATCTGTCCATCTCTCGAGTAGACCTGTCCTGTAACATGATATATATTTCTCCAAAATCGGGATATGACTCTCATTCTTTCAAATATTGTCACTTCTTCGTTCATAATTACCAATATCATCACTCGTCAACTAAGCACATTAGAGACCTTGTTCTCAATTCCCGCTTTTTTCTTGAGGACAAATGTAAAATCCTGGAGAAACTCTACCACTTGCTATGTCTTGCATTTAGCTTCTTCTGGGAGTCGAGGTATTTTAGCGTCTCATGATCTGAATACAGCACAAACTCCTGCGGTAGCAAATAATATTGCCAGTAGCATAAAACTTGCACAACCGCATAGAATTCTTATCATATGTGGAGTATCATTGTCAGGCGTCATTTAATTTCTCGCTGAAATAGGCAACAGGATGATTTTCTTATCCTATGTGGACTTGTCTCACATGGTCTATATATTGTTCCCGAGTTCGACTGTAAATCAGTATGTCATCAAAGTATACCACCACAAATTTAGCGATAAACGACCGAAACAATTGAGTAACTCTCATGAAGATGCTAGGAGCATTGGATAGTCCAAAAGGCATAACCATCTATTCATATAACCCATCCTTAGTTTTAAATGTGATTTTTCACTTATCCCCTGGACGAATCCTAATTTGATGGCACCCACTCATAAGGTCAATCTTGGATTATATTGTAGCACATAACATCAAATCCAACATATCATCGAGACGGAGAATAAGAAAATGATATTTGATAGTAATTTTGTTGATTGCATGACTATCCACACACATATACCATGTGTCATTCTTCTTTGGCGCCAAAAGATCAGGAACCGCACATGCTCAAACACTCTTTGATGAACCCTTTGTCAAGTAACACCTCTACCTTTCGTTTTAATTTTGCGTGCTTGGCAGGATTCATCATGTAATGGGGCAGGTTTGGCAACGCTGTTCCTGAGACTAGGTCAATGGCATGTTGAATGTCTCTCATTAGAGGCAACTCACCTGGCAGATCTTTGGGGAGGACTTCAGAGAACTCTTCTAGTATTGGTCTGATGTGTCCTAGAATCTGCGACTCGGTCTCCCATTCAGCTTCTCGAGCCACAAGTGCGTAGCAAATTGACCCTCATTTAAGCTCTTCTCAACCTGATCGTGGCTAATCAAGTTCATCACCATCTTCCCTTTGACTTTATCAACCTTCTTTTCAGGATTTAGTGTCACCACTTTTTCTTTACCCTTATCAACATTCTTTTCAAACGTTGGTGGTTTAGGTTGGTTAGGCATTACTTCACTTTCTTAGCGTTATGGACGAACGAGCAGTAGTTTGTTCATCCATATATAGTCATATCTAAGTCAAATACCATGGTCGTCCGAAAATGATATGACCAATATCTATAGGGAGCACGTCACACCACACGTTATCTGTGTACATGATAAACTGAATGGGGATCTGACATCTCTCTTGAACATTTATGAATGTAGCGTCGGTCTACGTGACCTTGTAGGGATTTGGATGTTTCACCGGTTTCATCTCTAACATGGTAATCAATTTCGACGCAATGGCGTTGATGCAACTGTCACTATCCACAATCAATTTACAGCTCTTGTTCTCAATTTTTGTGCATGTTTAGCATATGACAGTTTTTCTCCGGTCATTGGCTTGCTCGAGATGCTCTAAAGTGCACCTAACTACTTCTAACCGGGCTCTGTCATAATTAAGAGTTAAGTCAGTCACTGTTAAAGTTCTAATGCAGCAATTGAACTCACATTCTTCAGCAGAGTTATCCGAGTCATCATCATGTTGGTGCACAGTCACTTTTAGACCTTCGTTTTCTTCTACATCTTCTATGAGAACTTTCACTAAGAGGTTTTGGTTTAACTCGGGCACTGACTTGCAAGGTATCTATACCCCTAGCATTTATAACACTGAATACGTGGGTTGACCTTCGCTGGTTCACTAGTTGTTTTCTTCTCAAAGATTATTGGTTTTGCACTAAAAAAACTACTGGTTTGACGCTAGAAAAACTGGAGAAAGGTTTACTCGGGACAGGAAAGCGTCGGCTAT
The DNA here is from genome assembly GCA_038442645.1 of Agave tequilana. Classification (NCBI taxonomy): domain Eukaryota; kingdom Viridiplantae; phylum Streptophyta; class Magnoliopsida; order Asparagales; family Asparagaceae; genus Agave; species Agave tequilana. Next base: position 95,090 of record JAVJIF010016467.1, read on the forward strand.
AACTAGGCTTGCTAGTAGTTATTGTCTTAGAGCTATACCTAAAATCAAATCGGTGAAAGTAGGATCCTCTAGACTCATCTAAATTGGTGAGCAGTTGATATGTCTGCTCTAGAGTCGTGATGTCTTAAGTTATGAGCTCTTGACAGTAATCGTCCCTAAGACCTGACCTAAATCTAAATAGGATCTGTTCGGAAGACTCAAACTCGATTGCGCCGCACCAATTCAAGTATTCATCAAACTTTACAATGTAATCAGTGACCGACTTATTTTCTTGAGTTAACATATTCCACTTGTCCAGTAATTGTTGACTAAAGGAAGGTGGAACGTATTTCAACATAAGCTTCTCTTTCATGGCCCTCCCAAGTTTCAACTGGATCTTCTCTTCTATACCTCATCATCCTTTCTAGTATCTATCAATATTGTCTGGCTTGTCCAGTTAGTTTCATCATAGCAAAATCAAATTTTTCTAGTCTCGGACATATCATGCCAATGAAAGTAGCGATCATAGCTACATGCCAATCTATGTAAACTTGAAGGTCTAAACGTTCGTCGAAAGGAAGGAGCATCTACTATTACACTTTTGATATATTGGGCACTTGTGTCCTCTGTATTGTAGGATTGAGCTTGCCTACGCCGGATGACCTACTATTATAACTGGTTCAGAGGAAGGAACTTCTGCCGATGAGTGTAGATATATCTGAAATCTTTTTCCCGATGTGGCTTTGGTGCAGGTGGCGTTGTAGTGTCTTTTAATGACACTGTCGAAGAGACATCATGGACAACAGCAGGTGCAGGCAAAGGAACAGACGGTGAAAGAGAAATAGACCCCGATGCAATAACTAGACCTTATGGAGAAAAGTAGGGAACTGATTCAAAAAATGTGACATCAGCTGACACAAAATACTTTCTGGTTGATGGATTATAGCACCGATATTCTTTGAGTTCGAGAATACCCAATAAAGACACATTTTATAAATCTAGGAGACAATTTATCCAGACCTGAAGATAAATTCTGAACAAAACATATACAACCAAAAACACGCGGAGGAACTGAGAAGATACTTTTGTCAGGATATAGACATGAAAAAGGAATTTTACCATGAAGAAAAACAAGTAACTTAGTTACCAGATGTAGCATAGAAAGCTTTAAATAGCCAAATTAGATGTAAAAATCTGATTTTTGAGCAGTAAACAAAATAGATCTCACCAGAGAAGTCTCGTAAAGCATCAAAGAAGCCAGATTAGATGTAAAAATCTGATTGTTGAGTAGTAAACAGATCAAATCTCACCAGACAGGGTTTGTAGAGCATCAAATAGCCAAATCAGATGTAAAAATATGATTTTTAAGCAGTAGATATGGCAGATCTCACCAAAAAAGCCGTGTAGATCATCAAGAAGACCAGATCAGAAGTAAAAAAAATCTAATTTTTAAGCAGTAGACAGATCAGATCTCACCACGGGAGTCTTGTAGATCATCAAGAAATCCCTATCAGATTTAAAAATCTAATTTTTGAAGGGTTGCAGCAACTGTTGGAGCAACAAGAGGTTGTGTCGGGGTAGTTTTGGAGGTGACAGGGTCGTTGGAGGATGTGGAATGGTGGCGGGGCTGTTTTGGAGGTAATGAGGCTGTTTTAGAGGTGGCGGGGCTGTTTGGAGAGTGTGGAGTTGGTGGCGGCAATACTTGAAAGATGTGAAAGGAGAAAAAATGATGGATTTCAGGGCTAGGATTTATTTTGTTTTGATACCATGTAGAAAAATAGAAAACCTTAAAGAGGAATTGATTGATAATAAAAGAGAGACAATACATATATATAATAAAAGTGATGGGTATGGGTCTATTGGGTAGAAACACAATAGCTCAATAACCAATAGTCCAATAACTATTCTAACACATATCATGTGGGATGAGGCTCCTGGGTTGAATATCCAAGGCTTTTGAGAAGATGCAATATTGGCATTCATACCTGAAGAAGACACATGAGTCGCTAATGACTGGTCTGAGAGAACTCGAGTTGACGCAGTCTGTCATATTCATCATGTGATATCACCACAGTGGAGGAGCTAGAAAAACCAGAGACAATAGATGGAGTACGACTAGCACCACCAGAGATAGAAGAGTCAGTATCAACCAATTGTGCCCATTCGGGGAAATCAAATTTCTCCCAGCACTTCTAAGAGATATGATTATTCCTCTCGCAATGCTTACATTACTAGGGCCCCTAATCAAAAGCCACTCTGTCTGCCACCATAGAACCCACTAAAATACACCTAGAGGGGTGAATAGGTGTTTTGCTAATCAAATGTAATTTTAAAACTACTTATGATGAATTATGCAAACGGTCACTCAAAACAAGAATTGAAACCGAATTTCCAGTGAAGGGCTCTAGAACTTCTCCTCTTTGATTCCTCTAGATAATGAGTTGAGGTGCTCAATTGCCTTCTTGTTGAAATGAGTATAGACCAGTAATGAAAGTGATGGAATAAAAGCAATTATAGAATGCAAGATGAACAATTACACAAGTATGAAAAATGAAAAACAATAGAGAGCAAGATACAGTCAATTGCAAACACAAAGAAATTTGTTACGAGGTTCGAGCCACTGCTCTACGTCCCCGCCTTCACCACTATGAAGAATTTCACTATAATCTAAGAGATCTTCCACAAAGGAACCTTACACAAAGGAATTACAACTTGGTCTACACAAAATTGAAGTATAAAACTCCAACAACTAACCATCTACACAAGAAGTAGCACAAAGCCAATTGAGATTACAAAGCACTTGGTGATCTGACAAGATCACAAACACTCTCTCTTACAACTATCTATAGAGTAGAACATGAAGTGTTGCTCAAGAAGTTAAGAGAGAGAGATGAAATTCAGTTAGAAAGAATAGAGAAGCTTTGAAACCAACTAAAAATAGCTTTGAAAAGAAAGAATTTTAAGATTGAAAGCTAGAATAACTTTTCTGTTTTGAAACAAACTTAAAAACTTTTAAACTTAATCTTTTTCTTGTCTAAAACCAAAACCAATAACCTATATATATAGGCAATGAATAAATATCATTTATAAATCATACCAGGTCATTTGGGGTGTGTTTAAACACTTGATAAACTAAAAATGCCCGTTGGAATCCACTAAAAACAAAACAGATTTAAAAACTAGCCGTTATGACCATTTGGCAGCCTGTCGGTCGACCGACCGACAGGTCATCCAAAAAAAGTCGATGGCTCCGATCCACCGCTCGGTATTTTATAAAGAAAAGTTTAAATATTGGTCAACCGGGCGGTCGACTGACCCCAACCGAGAATTATGGTCTCTCAGTCAGTCAACCGCAAGGGTTAGCGGTCGACCGGTCGGTCGACCGACAACGTGCACAAACGTGCACGCCCCTAGGCTAAAGGCCCGGTCGACTGGGCGGTCGACTGTTTTGGCCTGAAACAGTCACCTGTCGACCGTTCTGGCCTGAAATAATTTTCTATATGAATTTTGAATTTCAAACATTTTTCAAAATATTTTGTATTGGTTTAAGGGTAATGTAGCAATGTATAGGTGATGAAATACATGTTCTAAACTTGTTATAAAATCTTGGATAAATTATGAGACATGTATCAAAACCAAGCATGCAAAAATACCGATGCTACCAAAACTTGTATTTTTTAAATCGTGTATTTTATGTGTGTAACTTCTTGAGCATTACTACTATATTTTACACTTTAACAAACTAATATCTTACAAGGCTCTAAGTAATTACAAGATCTTTAACCGGGCTTCTCCATTAGCGACGTTGAGTGCTTTGAGCTTTGATCCCATATTTGAGTCTTCTTGAGTCTCCAACACCTTCTTTTAGAGGAAAAAACTCCTTAAATCCTTAAAACCTTGAGATAAACTTAAACACTTGAATTTGATTAGTACAAATAATCACATATGTTTTGTTATCATCAAAATCATAAAGCCATGTGATTGTAACCTTAGGCCAACAATCTCCCCCTTTTTTATGATGACAAAACATATGAGTTATTTAAAATAAAAGATAGGAAAGAGCTTGGAAAAGCTCTCCCTTAAGTGATGCTATCTATCAAGTACAAGAAAACATTATGACTTTAAATGGATTTGACAATATAATCAAGTCACATATATATGCATATATAAAGATGATATCAATATAGAATAATATGCATATATAGCCTACCATCATTCCAATCCTCCTTCCTCCAACAACAATATATAAGCATGGTAAATAGAATGGATATAGAATACCAAAAAACTTAATAACTCAAATATCTCTCCCCTTTTTTGTCATGCTTCAAAAAGGGTAAAGACATCAACATACAAGGCTATTAATTTAAAAAATACATGTTAAAATAATTTGAAAACATTTTCAAAACTTATGAATCCATAATACAAACATTTAACTCATCACAAATGAAAGAAAATATATTATAATCTAGTAGTTTAGTAAAAATGTCCGCAAGTTGAAAATCGGTGGAAACATAATCAATTTCAATATCGCCTTTCTCATAGTGATCTCTAAGAAAGTGATATCGAATATCTATGTACTTGATCTTGCTATGTTGATTTGCATTTTTGGTCATATGAATGGTGCTAGTATTATCACAAAATATTTTAATATGGTCACTATGTAAATCATAATCAAGGAGAGTATGTTTCATCTATAGGACTTGTACACAACAAGCCCCGGTCGCAACATACTCCACCTCGACGGTTGAGAGGGCTACGGAATTTTATTTTTTGAAAGACCATAAAACAAGACAATTTTCTAGAAATTAACAAGTACCACTAATGCTCTTCTTATCCACTCTACAACCGGCATAGTCGGCATCCGAATAACTCGTAATGAAAAATTGTCTGATTTTCGGATACCACAAGCTCATTCCAATAGTACACTTAAGATATCTAATAATGTGTTTTACCGTAATTAAGTGAGACTCTTTAGGACAAAATTAAAAATCTAACACATAGACAAATACTAAACATAATATCCGACTTACTAGACGTCAAATAAAGTAAACTACCAATCATGCTTCTATAAAGTTTAATGTCAATATTTGTACCTTGTTCATCCTTGTCAAGCTTAGTAGTAGTAGTCATGGGAGTCTTACTTAATTTTGCATCTTCAAGTCCAAATCTCTTGATGAGTTCTCCTATGTACTTGGCTTGATTTATAAAGATTTTCACTCCTTTGCTTGATTTGGAGGCCAAAGAAGTAGTTTAGCTCTCCCATCATAAACATCTCAAACTCGTTTTTCATACATGATTCAAATTCTTTACAAAGCTTTCATTAGTAGATCCAAAAATAATATTATCAACATAAATTTGAACAATTAGGATATCACTATCTACATTCTTTGTAAACAAAGTGGTGTCAACTTTACCTTTAACAAAATCGTTTGAAATTAGAAAAGTTAAATCTTTCATACCAAACTCTTGGAGCTTATTTTAAATCATATAAAGTTTTATCAAGTTTGTACACAAAATCCGGATGTATAGAATCAACAAACCCAGGGGTTGTTCAACATACACTTCCTCTTCTATAAAATCATTTAAAAACACACTTTTGACATCCATTTGAAAAAATTTGAAATCTTTATAAGAAGTAAAGGCAAGTGTCATCCTTATGGCTTCAAGTCGTCCTCAAAATCAATACCTTCGATTTAGGTGTAACTTAGGCCACTAACCTAGTTTTATTTCTAATAACATTACCCGACTCATCCAACTTATTCTTAAATATCCATTTAGTACCAATAGTTGGTCTATCATGGGGTCTAGGAATAAGATGCCAAACTTGGTTGCGCTTAAAATGATTGAGTTTTTCTTGCATTGCAAGCAACCAATATGAATTGGCCTCGGCTTTGAAGATATTTTTAGGCTCAATGTGTGAAATAAAAGCAAAATGCCCACATAAATCATGGAGTTTAGATCGAGTAATTACCCCCTTGGAGACGTCACCTATGATGAGGTCCTTGGAATGATTTGAAGCAAATCTTCAATCCTTTAGAAGTGGTTATGTTGGCTCCAATTCAACCTCTTAAACTTCACCTTGTACATCAATCTTTGGCTTTTCTTATTCTATAGGTGAGTACTTCAAGGTTATCTTCTACATGTCTTCACCTAAGGAATCAATCTCTACAACATTCAACACAAAAATATTAGATTCCTCAAAGTTGACATGTATAGATTCTTCAATAGTCAAAATAGATCTATTTAAGACTCTATAGGCCTTATTAGTATTTAAATACCCAACAAATATGACTTCATAAGATTTGGCATCAAATTTTCCTAAATTGTCTTTAGTGTTTAAAACAAAGCATTTGCAACTAAAAACTTTAAAGGAAAAAAATTAAGTTTTCTCAAATAGTAAATTTCAAATGAAGTTCTAGAAGTATTTTTACAAAAATAAATTATATTTGAGATGTAACTTGAAGTGTTTACGGCATCGGTCCATAAGTATTGAGGAAGTACGTATTCATTTATCATTGTCCTACCCATTTCTTGAAGAGTACGATTCTTCCTTTCAACGACTTTATTTTGTTGTGAAGTTCTAAGACATGATAGTTCATGTTTGATTCCATGTTCTTCACAATAAGTGATAAGGAATGATTAATGATTCACCACCTCTATCACTTCTTATATGTAAAATCAGAAAATCATTTTCTTTTTCAACTCTTTTTCTAAACACTTAAAAATGTGAAAAGGCTTGATCTTTGTGTTCTAAAAAGAAAACTCATGTAAAACGAGAAAAATCATCAATCAAAACAAAGACAAAATAATTTTCACTTAGACTTTTGGTTTTAATTGGACCAAACAAATTCATGTGAATTAAATCCAAGGGTCTTGATGTCATGATATCCTCGATTGTTTTGAAAGAGGACTTGGTTTGTTTCCCAAGTTGGCACGCATCGCAAGTGCGGTCCTTCTCAAATTTCAAACAAGGAATACCTTTCACCACTTTCTTACTGTTGATTCTAGATAGATGGTCAAATGAAACATGGCCTAGTCTCCTATGCCATGACTAGGAGTCCTCATTAAAGACATTTAAACATGTAGCATTGCATTGTAAATTTGACACATCAATCATGTACACATTATTTTCATGAAAACCGGAAAGTACACATGATTGGTTTGTCTATCTAAAACATTGCAAGTTAAATCATCAAAAATCACTTTCAAACCTCTATCACAAAGTTGACTAATACTCAAGAGGGTTATGCTTGAGACCATCAACTAAAACAACAATTTCAATTAAGGAAGATGAGTCAATTTTAATGTTACATATACCGATAATCTTTCCTTTAGAATCATCTCTGAAAGTGATGGTGTTATCTTCATGGTACTTTAATAGGGTTACAAAATTGTTGATATCCCACGTCATATACCTTGAGCAACCGCTATCAAGATACCACCGCTCCCTACGTCTTGTAGCCTTGGTGTGTACCTATATCAAGTAACAAATTGGTTGATTTTGGTACCCAAATTTTCTTGGGTCCTTTAATGTTAGCATTTCGAACCCAAATATGATTATTTGAAGCATTTATTTTATCAAAGAAAAATTTGACTAAATGATCTTGTCGGCCACAATAAGTGCATAAATAAACTCTATTATAAATAAAAGCATGATGGGAGTGTGGAGTGTGAACATGCTTGGTGTGTGTAATGTGTCTGCATGATGTGAATGTATATGTTGTGATTTAGGAGTGTGAGTATGTGTGGTATGATGAGCATGAGTAGTATGAACATGTTTCTTTGGAGTATGTTTCTTAGGAAACATTGCATCCAACCTAGTTTTATCAAATTCACATTTCTTTAACACATCTACTAAAGAGTTAATTTTATCTTTTAAAATAGAAATCTCATTTTTATCAATTAATGAAAATTTTACTTTACATGAAATTTTATATGCATCAAAATCTTTTCGTGTGGATATGAGTGTGTAAGATAAATCATCTTTTTCTTTTGAAAGTATAACAATTTTATTATGAAGAGTTTCATTTTCCTTTTTCAATTTTAAATACTTCTTTTTAAGGAAATCATAGTTGTTAGACAACTCTTCAAAAGCCTCTCCTAATTCATCCATTGTTAATTCATATTCATCAAGTGAGGGTCTAGTGTTACGTTATGTGTGTTATCATTAGCCATGAAATACACGTGTGATGTATCCACTTCTTCATCAGTTTCACTCTCCGAGTCCCAAGTGACTTTAAGAGCCTTCTTTTTGTAGGGCTTCTTGGAAGTTAAAGGTTTGTTCTTGATCTCCGAACAATCGCAACCATGTGGCCCGGCTTCCGGCAATTGAAGCATATGACCTTCTTGTCTTCTTTCCCTTATCATCTTCTTCTATTGTTAAACTTAACCTTGTTGTATATCATCCTTACATTTTTCACTAGGAGGGAGAATTCTTTATCAACCGCTTCTTCATCATCATCGGGCCTGTTTGGTTTAGGGTGGAAGTGAGGAAGTGAAGAAGTGAGGAAGTGGTAATAGTTCCCTTTGGAACTTGGGAATTGGTTAGTAAGTTTCTGGAGTTTGGATGTTGTTGGGAAGTGTGGTTTGGAAAATGTTATGTTTTTTCCGGTGTTTGGATGATAATGTGGAAGTGAAAGTGGAAAAGTTGACTACAAAGTTGACCGCAAAATAGTATTAAATTAAAAATTAATTAAAAAAAATAAAAATTAGACTGTAATTAGAATGCAAGTGAGTTTACATAAGCAAAAAATTAACTGTTTTGTGCTACAACTTATTACAAATGAGATTTATATGACCACAAAATTAACTGTAGCACTCTGGAAGTGAGGAAAACGTTGTGTAAAGGAGAAAAGAGAGAAGGAAAAGAACTTTTTCCATTTTCCTTTTCCGGTGTTTGGATGAACAGCTGAAATGAGAAAAGACACTTTCCACTTCCTCACTTCCACCCAATTCCTTGAATCCAAACGGCCCCATCGTCGAAGATGGTGGGAGTGGATTTGAAAGCGATCACTTTCTTCTTTGTGGTGCCATCTCTTTCCTTGCCCTTCTCTCCATTTCATGGGTCTTAAAATTTCCTATAAGACCAATGAGCTTCATCGCTTCTTTGTCGTTTAGCTCCTTTAAAGTAGTAGCATTGACTTCCTATGAGGCTAGAAGTGCCCGAATGACCTTCCTTACTTTTTGATCATTGTCAATAGCATCACCTAAAGAAGCAAGACTATTAGTTATTTTAGTAAATCTTGTTACCATATCATCAATGGTGTCATTATCATGCATTGTGAAATTTTCATATTGGGAATGTAAGAGGTCAATTTTTACTCTCTTAACTTGTGACGTTCCTTCGTGTGTGACTACTAGGTGTGTCAATCTCGTAAGCGGATTTACAATGGATGACCCTAGCAATATCGTCATCGTTCAAAGTTTGAAGCAAGGCATAGTGTGTCTTAGCATTTGCATCAAACTTCTTAGTGGCAACATCGGACCAAGTGTCCTCATCACCAATGGGTACACTAAAGGATTTAGTCACCGCTCTTGCGACCCGACTTCCTAAAAATTGCAAAAATATGATCATCTTAATCTTTCATGTAGGAAAGTTAAGGCCATCAAACTTGAGAGGGGTCTTAAACCTTCGAGCATTCTTATTAAAGTTGATGAAGATGAAATTATGAAAGAAGTGATTAACAATTATGATCTCTCTAAGGTTGTTAAGCCAAAAATTAGAGACCAAGGCTCTGATACCGATTGAAGTACACCGGAGGGGGTGAATAGGTGTTTTGCTAATCAAATGCAATTTTAAAACTACTTAAGATGAATTATGCAAACGGTCGCACAAAATAAGAATTGAAGCTGAATTTCTTGTGAAGTGCTCTAAACTTCTCCTCTTTTATTCCTCTAAATAATGAGTTGAGGCGCTCAATTGCCTTCTTATTGAGATGAGTATAGACCAGTAATGAAAGTGATGGAATAAAAGCAATTATAGAATGCAAGATGAACAATTACACAGGTATGAAAAATGAAAAACAATAGAGAGCACGACACAGTCAATCGCAAACGATAAGGAATTTGTTACGAGGTTCGAGCACCGCTCTACGTCCTCGCCTTCACCACTATGAAGAATTTCACTATCCTCTAAGGGATCTTCCACAAAGAGACCTTACACAAAGGAATTACAATTTGGTCTACACAAGACCGGAGTACACAACTCCAACAACTCAACCCTCTACACAAGAGGTAGCACAAAGTCAATTGAGGTTAAAAAGCACTTGGTGATCTAACAAGATCACAAACACTCTCTCTTACAACTTCCTATAGAGTAGAATATAAAGTGTTGCTCAAGAAGTTAAGTGATAAAATTTAGTTAAAAAGGATAGAGAAGCTTTAAAACCAATTGAAAATAGGTTTAGAAAGAAAGAACTTTGAGATTGAAAGCTAGAATAACTTTTCTCTTTTGAAACATACTTGAAAATTGTCTAAAACCAAAACCAATGACCCATATAAATAGGCAATGAATAAATATCATTTATAAATCATCCTAGGTCATTTTGGGTATTTTAGACACTTGGAAACAAAAAATGCTCGTTGGAATCCACTAAAAACAAAACAGATCTAAAAACTAGCCGTTATGGCCATCTGGCAGCCTGTCGGACCGGCGGTCGACCGACAGGTCATCTAAAAAAGAGACGTTGGCTCCGATCGACCGGGCGGTCGACCGCTCGGTATTTTAAAAAGAAAAGTTTGAACTGACGGTCGGTCGGGCAGTCGACCAACCCCAACAGAAAGTTAGGGTCTCTCAGTCGGTCGATCGACAACGTGCACAAACGTGCACGCCCCTAGGCCAAAGGCCCGGTCGACCGGGCGGTCGACCGTTTTGGCCTGAAACAGTCACCGGTCGACCGTTCTGACCTAAAACAGTTTTCTATATGGATTTTGAATTTCAAACAATTTTTAAAATATTTTATATTGGTTTAAGGGTAATTTAGCAATGTACAGGTGATGAAATACATGTTCTAAACTTATTATAAAAATCTTGGATAAATTATGAGACATGTATCAAAATCAAACAAGCAAAATACTGATGCTACCAAAACTTGTATTTTTTTTAAATCGTGTATTTTGTGTGTGTAACTTCTTGAGCATTACTACTATATTCTGCACTTTAACAAACTAGTATCTTATAAGGCTCTAAGTGACTGTAAGATCTTCAACCAGGCTTCTCCATTAGCGACGTTAAGTGCTTTGAGCTTTGATCCTGTATATAAGTCTTCTTGAGTTTTCAACACCTTACTTTAGCGGAAGAAAACTCCTTAAACTCTTAGAACCCTAAAATAAACTTAAACACTTAAATTTGATTAGTACAAATAACCACATATGTTTTGTTATCATCAAAACCATAAAACCGGGTGATTGTAACATTAGGCCAACACCTACGTCATCTTCTAAATGGTCATGTCCTCCAAAATCACGATCGCGACCACGACCTCTGCCACATTCAAAGACCATGGCAAACTGCTCAACAGATGGTGCAGGGGACATATCCGCTCCAGTAGACACACGCATAACTCTAGAGAAGGTATCAGTCAATATGGGAATACTATCTCCTCTTAGTATATGATCCGACACTTGTCATCGCAATGAGGGACTCAATCCAGACAGAAACTTCGACACTGCGAGATCTTGACGATATCCCTTTCGTCGTTGTATCAGTAACAGCAGGTTGATGCATCTCCAACTCATCAATCAGACTTTTGAATTCTCCATAGTATCAAGCACAGATCGATCTCCCTTGTTGAGCTCAAACAGAAACAGGCGCTCATAAATCTCAAACACTCTCGAAGGATTCTTCTCATTTCATACATCACATTCAGGGTATCTCGCGTCTCCTTTGCAGTAAATAAGAACATGACACTACCACTGATCTTCTCCTCAAAGCTATTGAGAAGCCAGGCCACCACATAATAGTACCAAAAAGTCAACTTTCATATGCAGTGGCAGTGGTAGCAGGTAGAGGTTCCATAGGTAGGACAATTTGTTCTGGGCACTGATGAAGATGTGAAACGCTTGTGCCAATAACAGATAGTTGGACCCATTTAGTTTCACAGTAGTCTCCAAAATAGTCTTGGGACCAAACATCCCAGTAGCAAGTGAATTAATCAAGGTGGAGGAGAAACTTGTATCGTCCGACATCATAGTCAGTCATAGATAAAGACCAGAAACAGCCAGTAAAAGGAGTAAATAGCCAGTAAATCAAGAATACCTGATTTAATTACCAAAAATATGACGAAGCCAGATCAAATCACCCTTGACCACATCAGGTCATGAACAGGATTGTGGGATTTCGTCAAGGGCAAATAAGGCAGTAGCAATCATGAACAGCGTCGGAGGGTCCTCGTCGAGGCTCAGTAATGTCGCTAGCATCGTCGAGGCTTAAGAAAGACACCGCGACCTCGGAGAGGGATTCAGAAGGGTTGGCGGGCCTCGGCGAAGGCGACAGCAGGTCGGCAAGTCACAACAAGGCTTTAGAAGGCGCCTATGACGCATAGCAAAGGCTCCAAGGGCGTCGTCGAGGCAGGGTGAGGCCTCAGGAAGCTTCATAGAGTCACGGCGAGGTTGCTGAGGTCGACGTGGACATGCAATAGAACCTCGCGGAGCAGTAAAGACGCTCAGGGAGGCTTGCAAGACAAAAAGAAGAGTCAAAGAAGATAGGCGAGATGAAGGCAAAGGTCGGAGGGTTGGTGCGAATTGAAGGAGAGGGTCCGTGAAGCGTCGAGTTGCGACGATGGTGATGAAGAGAGAGAGAGGAAGGGGACTGCTAGGGCTATGGTTAGGTTTGCTCTGACACCATTTTAGCAACCATAAACCCTTTATTAATCTTCATTAAAGAAAATAAGATGTATGTATAATACAATTGAAGGGAATGGGCTATTGGATAGAAGCCCAAGAACTTATCTAACAGAGTCGAACAAAACACTTGAAGACTGCACGAGAGGTCGTATTCATCTCCTTGAATAGAATTTGGACAAAGACTACAGGAAAGGTCGTATTCATCTCCTTGAATAGAATTAAGATTTTAGATATTTTCAAATTCAGTAGAAGTTGAGGTTTTGAAAGATTCTCAAACTTAATAGGAGAGATTTTGAGAGTTCTCTGTAGAAGTAGAAGTTTCGAGAGATCCTCAAACTCAGTAGGAAATGTTTAGGAGATCCACAAACTTAATAGAAGATGACAACTTTTTGCAACAGTAACACCAATAATGAAACTTAAAGCAGTAGTAATAGATGAAGAATAAGATGGCCTTACATCATAGAGGTAGTCGGGTAGAAAACATACCCAGCCAGTAGTAGTTACAGAGAATATCAACAATCCATGTTGTAAGCATTCACATGGAACAGTAGTAGAGGATCATATCAGTATACTGGATGCCAGAATATAGCAACCAATGTAAGATCTTAGAGAGCATAGTAGCATCTCGACAAGACCTATTGAAGGCAAACAAGTAGGATAGCAGGACTGTCAGGAGAGAACAGAGGTAGCATAAGTTGCAAAATAGGACAGCAACAATTCGTGGCAGAAAACAGTAGAGGAAGTGACAGTTGACGATAACTAAGGTTTGGATCATAAACACTACGGTTTTAAAACTTGAAGGCGGCTATTTTTTTAATGAACAGTGATCGTGTGAAGAGTACCTGACGGTTACTATTCATCATGAAGTACCACCGCGGTTACTAATCATGATGAACAGTAACTTTTTTTTTGCAGATCGCTCTGATACTATATCGCAATTTTAAAGGAAAATATTTGGAGAGATTGATAATTCCTCCCTCAAATACTTCTTATTTATAGGTAATTACAAATACATCTCATAATATGAGTAGGACTCCTAATAACATAGAAATTCCTAATAACATAAAGACTTTTAATGTAACTAAGTTTAACAAGAGTTAAACAAGATCTCCTTCAAATGGATTTTAAAAGATTGTCATGTCATAATCTCTTTATACAGTTGTTCCCCTTCTAGCCTACATTCCATACAACTCTTACAATTTAACCTTCCACTGCAATTCCCTAGAGGAAGTTGAGTTAACTAGTAGACACTACGGGCGTGTTTGTTTCGCCGCAAAACGTCGCAAAACGCAAGTCGTAAAACTTCTTTTCCATTTTCCGTTGTTTGTTTCGCTGAAAAATAAGTTGCAAAATGCAACTCTTCTTTTCCCATTTGCAGTTGCTACAGTTAAATTTGTGGTCATGTAAATATCACTTTTACACTCATATTTTCTCACTTGCAGTTGGTACAGTTAATTTTGTGTCATGTAACTCTCACTTGTAGTACACTTATAGTTCAAAACAGTTACTTGATAATCAATATATAATTTAATATTATTAAATATTTAATATTTTAAATATTGTTCATTTCTTATTTAATTATTTAATTATTTTATATTTTTAATCTTTAATTTTTTTATTGTTTTTAATATTGTTTTATATTTACTATTTTACTATTTTAATTTAATATTTTTTATTTAATATTTTATTTAATACTTTATTATTTTATTAATACTTATTCCATTTTTTATTATTTAGAGTTAATATTTTATTAATATAACAATATTATACTTAAATTATTATATATTTAATTATTTATTTTTTAATATAAAAAATTACTTTATTAATATCATAATAAATTTTATTATTATATTAATATTTTATTATGTTAATATTGTAATAATAATTCAGTATAATAATACTATAATGATAATTTATTATTAAATTATAATTATATTTTACTTTGTTAATTTTATATTTCTATAATATTACAATAATATTATAATAAAATTTATATTATAATATTATAACTATAGTTTATTATTTTTGTAAGATTTTTTAATATTTATATTTTATTAGTATTCTTAAAATTGTATTAATGTTCTTTAGATTTTCTTAAAATTTTATATTATTTATTTAGTTAATATTTTAGTAATATTTTACTATTTATACTAATATTTTATTAATATTATTGTTATAAATAAAATATTAAGATTATTAATTTTTTATCTTCAATTTATTAATATAATTTAATTTGCAATAGTAGATTTAATTTAATAGTATTTATAATATTTAAATCACTGCTACAGTTAATTTTGTGGTCAACTTTCCACTTACACTTTTACATTACCAACCAAACACCGTAAAACACAATATACTTTACCATTTACACTTTCACTTTATCAACCAAACACCGTAAAATACAATATACTTTTCCATTTACACTTCACTTTATCAACCAAACACCGTAAAACACAATATATTTTCTCTGCTACAGTTCACTTTTTCCATTCTCATTTTACGACTTACGACTTGCTACGTTTTGCAACGAAACAAATAGGCCCTACATGCTGATCATCTTCTAGAAAGAGATTGCAGGGGTCATCTGATGAGGACATCACGCAGCTCCTATTTATCTTTTCATGTCTTAGCTTATTCAGAGGATTTAGTGTTTTGTTTCAGCTTTATTTGAGTTGGTGTTTTAGCTTTATTTGTGTTCCTTTGAGGGCGTTTAGTACCACATCGGTTATTTCCCAGTAGTCCTCTTTTGTAAAGCCTATATAAGGCCCCATAGACTATTATGTTGAACTAACGAATGAATGAATGAATGACTAAAACTTTTCCTCAGATTATTTGTTAAATTCTTGAGTTCAGCTGCTCTCGAGTTTAGGGTGAGAAGCCCATGCAAGGGGTGGAAACCCAAATCTTTTCTTATCCTCAATTTAAATTTTGGTTTCGATTTGAAGGTGATTGCGATCCAGGTGGTTTTACATCATTTTGGTATCAGAGCACCGGTTTTCAATCCCCTTCAAAATGTCTTTTTCCAAATTTTCCTTCCAGTCTCCAAACCCTAGATCTAAATTCTGGATCCATTCAAAAAAAAGAAAAAAAAAGAAAAAAAAACTACACTGTTTAAAAAAAATTTACAGTGAAAAAAAAATCACGTCGAAAATTCCCTGAAAAAGTGGAATCTCCACTGTTCACCATCTCCTCCAAAATCCCGACGCCGCTGCCTGCCCCGACCTCCGTCGACGACAACAGCATCTCCTTCAAAATCCCGACGCCGCTGCCCGCCCCGACCTCCGCCAACGACAAGAGCGGAGCCCCACCGCTGCCCCTCCATCAGATCATCCGCCATCAAGTCCCCCGGTACACCTCCAACAACATCCTCCCGCCCTCTACGGCACCGCTGCGACACCAGACGACGTTGACAAAGTTCCCGCCGTCTTCATCTCCGAAGCTTCGCCGCACCTTGCTGGAATCACCGCCCGTGATCAGAGTCGTCGCCTGTCCGCGCCGAGATCGCATCGCCCTCGACCAGAGCAGTTTGCCGTGTCTTCGTCGGAAAGCCTCGCCTGCTCCTCAGTCGCCGCCATATCCTCCGCCCCCCCTGTGCCGCCAGCATCCCCATCGAAGCCATCATCATCGAAGATCTCCAACACCGTGCCCCCCTCTTCCTCTGTCTTCGACTTCACCGCCCATTCGTCGCCTTCCGACGCCATCTCTCCTCGCCAGCGCCTCCGACCGAAGCTCCTATCGCCGGCGATAGCTCCAGACCGCCGACATCAACCTCCGCCGCCGCCGTTGAGGGCTTCTCAAGCCGCCTGAGAGATCAGATCACCAGATCCACGCCCCTCTCTCTCTCCGATCTCTGCCATCTTCGCCGCAACTGCAGTCGCCATCGTCGAGGCCATCCACGACTCGCCGCCCTCTTTGAAGCTTCGTCGGAGCATCGCCATCACCATTCCCCTTCACCGGACCTTCCAAGGACTCATCGGAGATCCGCCGTCTTCCTCGGACGTCGCCGCCGCTCGCCTTCATCTTCATCCTTGCCTCAAGTCGCCATCGCCGCTGCTCCGTTTTGCCCTAGCTGCGCCCGCGAACGAAGAAGGAAGTGGGAAATTGGGTGTCGGTGAGAATTCACTCAAACCCGTTTGTTTTATAACCCAGGTGGATTCGGGTGAGGGCTTCATCAACACCCGCCCAGCCTTTAAATAGGCGAGCCCACCCTGAGTTGGGATCCGACCGGCCCAGGTCCATTCAAGTCCACCAGGCCCAATCAACAGTACAGGCTTTGTTCTGACTCAGTTCCAGTTGCTTCAGCCCAAACCAGGTTTAGTTGATTGCACCCGAGTCACCCTACTGAGTCAACTCAGTTCTGGACTTGTTCTGACTCAGTTCAAAGCAACGCAACACTTCAGACGGCCGTTCAGGGCTCGTTTCAAGTCCGAATTGACCCGTTTTCGAGGCAGTGGATTCGTAACAACCAGTACTACGCTCCTACAGCAGTCACAATCTGGTTCAAGCTCTGATCGTTTTCCAGGCTCAACTCAGTAGATCAGCGCACTACGGTTCACAGCTTGTATCTGCCCTGATTCGGACCCGATTTGCGCCATTCTCGAGGCATCCAGCTTCCACTTCGTATCACCGCTGTCCGAGAATCTTGTGGGTGATCTCAACTCTTGAGTGTGAGTATTTCTCTGGGGAATCTTCGAAAATTTTGCGTTTGGGCGTGAACGACTCCACCTCAGGTGATATCATAACTTGACCTAATTCGTTAACTGTTGATTACTTGCAACTACTATACGGATTGCTATAATTTGTTAGTAGAAATGCTATTTGCTTCAATCTAGTGGTTGCATCTTTTCATCATTTTAGGAATGCATTTTATTTACATTTAAAGCTTAAACTTTAGGGAATTTTTGTTTAGTGCATACATTTAGTTTAATTGACTTTAGGGCTCTCCACTGCATCTGCTTACTTGCTTGAGTCATCATGACTAATCAGCATTATAGGGACTCCCACTTAAACCAGCTACACAATCTCCATCAGGGTCATATGTCCATCCATGAGTACATTAACATATTTAAGGACTTAACCCATCGTAGTGAAGTGATAGAGCACCCTTCTGAGACTCTAACTAGGTTTATTTGGGTTTACGGCCTAAATAAAACGTGCTATGATTATTGACCCCTATGACTTAGACATTGTTGAAGATGCCTTTGAAGTTGCATTGAAATTGGACTTGACTTTCAAAACGCTAATCAATGCCAAGGTCAAATGTTCTAAATGTAAAGGCTATGGACATTATAATTATCAATGCCCCTCGGAGAGTCAACATGTTAGAACTATGCCCACTGATGAAGTTGACGATTCGAAGACTGTTAAGGATGACCAAGTTTCTTCTAAAACTGTTAACATAATTGAAGACATAGCAATTGATTCTGTCACACAATGTTGAGGAAATTAACATGTCTTCTGATAGTGCCAATGATGACGTGGGCGAGACAGTTGAACCTAATATACCCACTGTGTCTAATCAGCCATTCGAGTCTCCTTGTGTTGAACCTAGTTTTATGGTTATTCATATCAATTCATCTTTTAGGGAGTCACCTGAATTTCTTGCCAAGGTCCAGCAAATGGTTTCTAATACTTCTTTTTCGGGTTGTTTAGAGTTTGTGCCCGAGTTCCGTGTACCTCCATTGTTAGATGTGTGTCCTTCTAGGCATATTATATCTCTCGTTCTCTCATCGTTAGGAGCTATGCTTAGAATACCTACTGCTTTGCATTTGCCTGTTGCACATATTGATGATATCACTAGACTGATAGCAATTTATAATAACACCTACAAATTTGCTACATACCCATATAGTATTTTGCAGGAATTTACAGTTGATGATAGGGTGATGGTTACGAGTCACTCTGAGGTCGCGAGAAAGTTGCATGCTTGGCGTAAAGATTTCGAAATGACTCTTAAGAGGATTGCGTACACTGCTTACGAGTTGGATAGCCCGTGGGATCCTGGTATCAGCTCCGTTTTCAGCCTGGACGATGCACCTCGCTTTACTCTCTGTTCCTTGATCGTGCTGCTATCTTCCACACCGATCTGTCATGGAGACCAGATCCTCCTCCGCCACCATGGTCTCGACATGATGTACCCATGCGCTGCTGCCACGACCACCACCTTGGCCAGATTGAGATGCTTCGTGAGGAGAGTCCTCACTCGACAGGGTCGAGTTTTCTCCCACCCCGAGGGAATTGATGAGGACATCACGCAGCTCCTATTTATCTTTTCATGCCTTAACTTATTTAGAGGATTTAGTGTTTTGTTTCAGCTTTATTTAAGTTGGTGTTTTAGCTTTATTTGTGTTCCTTTGTGGGCGTTTAGTACCACATCGGTTATTTCCCAGTAGTCCTCTTTTGTAAAGCCTATATAGGCCCCATAGACTATTATGTTGAACTAACGAATGAATGAATGAATGACTAAAACTTTTCCTCAGATTATTTGTTAAATTCTTGAGTTCAGCTGCTCTCGAGTTTAGGGTGAGAAGCCCGTTGCAAGGGGTGGAAACCCAAATCTTTTCTTATCCTCAATTTAAATTTTGGTTTCGATTTGAAGGTGATTGCGATCCAGGTGGTTTTACATCATCATCTCACACGGTTGAGCCCATGCTAGTATCTAGAAGCCAATCATGTACTAGAAACCAAACACAAGGATCATATAGAGCACCTGCAACTGAAGCCAATGCCTCAAGTACCTCAATATTCAAAAGGAAACAATCTTTCCGTGAAGGATATAATGCTATAGGTGCATCTTTGATGTCCCTAGTTCATCTCGTCTGGTCGCCTCTAGAACCTCTAGTGGAAAGACAACAGTAGATAATCAATGGTGATATCAGAAATGAGTTATAATGGTTTTAAGTTTGGTAGCTGTTCTCTTTTTCTGTTAAACTATCTATCCAGAGAGAGAATGCCTAGTAGCAACCACCATCCGCTAATCCTTAACTGTATACTCCATCAAGTGTATCCTAACAATAGATGGCAGTTGAACCAACTTTTAAATCACAAGGGTTGGCAAGCTAATTGGCTTCGCAACCGAGAAGCGATTCATTAGTACCAACATAACAATAGCAAATAAGATTCCAAATTACAAACACAAATGGTTCTCAAATCGCGTGCACTAAAGTAAAATCAGAGAAAAGTTTGCTACAGTATCAAATAGTATTGCATGAGTCCTTCAGTTCCAAATTATGCATATTGTCAAAAACCAGTATCACCCCATTAACCAGTATCACCCCGTTACAGACATAGTTTCTATCCTTCCATTTTTATTGAATGATTTAAATTTTACGTGAAGGAATGAAAGGGATACGAAGATAAACTTTAAAATCTGGAACGGACTGACTAGAAATGAGCAGAAATGTTTCCGCGTGCTAAATTATGGTGCATGTGGGAAAGTGCTACAGAATGGTGTATCATTATTCCAAATGACGATGATTATAGTAATTATAGTAATGGAGATAGTAATAGTAATTGTAGTAGTAACAGTAACAGGGAATGAGAAGAATCAAGGTACGGATAACACTGTAGCAAATATCTAATATAAACAGAAAGATGTCTTAAAGTTCCTCAGTACAAGAGAAAGTACAGTTATGCAGAAATTAAAGCATACCGATAAAGAACGATTGTAATGATTACACCTTCTCTGCTTCAATCCTATACATGAAGTTAAAAGAACAAGTCATATGGACGGCATAAGATGAAAAGAACAGAGCCCAGCCTAATTGCATGAATTTGCGTTGAGTTAGTTAAATTGTAAGATGTTGTTGGAAATATAACTAGACCTATACTATATATAGTCATTGATGAAATATCTTGAAGCAAAACTGCATCGGTAGATAGAATTTTGGGGGAATCTCTAAGGATTGGTAAAAATAAGAATAGAAAAGAAAGGGTTGTCATGGAAAACGCACAAAAGTAACACGCATGCAGTATACACAATTACAACAGACTGCTACTTTTGTTGATGCAATATATTGAAGTAAATACATGCAGGTATTCATGGAAAATCTTCCAGATTGAATAAAAATGAGAATCAAAAATTGAGAAGGGGCTGCACAAACATTTCAATAGAATATCTTCATGCCCGATGAGAATACAAAAATAGAGGTGTGTCATGGAAAATAGCCCCACCCCCCCCCCCACCCCCCAAAAAAAAAAAAAAGAGAGATAAGAAAAAAAAAAGAAAAAACACATGCACACAATAAAAAAAATAAGAAAAGAAAAAAACACATGCACACACAGACATTCGTGCTAGCACTATACACACAGAGAGTGAGTAAAATATATCTTTATCTTTGATTCCAATATTCAAAACGATTTCATCTGCCCTTGCAGAACAGTATATTTCTATAACAAAGCTCATTACCCATTTCATACGTAGCATTCTCAGTCAAGCAACAATCTATTACGAAAACTTCATCTTGTGCTTTCTAGACATTTATTTAGCCATATAAAGCTTTCCCTTTGCTTGTCCAGACCCAGCATTCAGACTAGAATAGCTAAATGACCCGTTGCAATAGTTCACTGTTGGGACTTCTCAGAGTTAAATGTCCCTGATTGCAATGGGTAATTCCTAAGAAATTTATTTACGCACCAAAATGTGAGGGAATAATAAAGAAATTAGAGAAATCAAATCAGAGCAAACACCAAGATTTACATGGAAACCAAAGAGGGAAAAATCACGGAGAGGGAGAGAGAGTTTCCTTATAATTCAGAGGAAATTACAATGGTGATCAGTCCACTCTCACATGCTAGGGTTTTAACTTTTTAGGTATAGTTTATCCTATCCTTTACGTTGCAACTGGTCAGTTATTTATACAGGTAAGGTTTGTTAGATAAGACGATAGAGTTCAGCTCTGTTTAAACATCTATCCGACTGTAACTGCTCATCACGGAGACAGTTAGAGTCGAACACCCTGATTTGAATTGATTGAACGTGTGTTTTTCTTTTGGGGGGGTGGTCTATCATGCTGCAGATATGGTTGATTTGCTCCCCAGTCGTAACCATCAATCATGTTTAAATGGAGATTTAATTTAGAGATAAAGATTCTCATAACTGATTCTATCTCCTTCTTTTAACCACCTGAACTGCTCAGAGTTTGAATTGGATAAGAACTCTTATTCAAAGGTTTTGGAAGCAGCCACGTGTCACGCGCTAATTTGAGGCTAAATGAACACGTGTCATGATCTCGAGAAGATTAGAAACTGACCACTACAGATGCCCATCTGCTTCCCTCTCTTGGCGGGTGGTCGGGAACGTGTCCTCGGAATTATGTGTTCTCGGGAATTCCAAGAGAAATGGTGGGGAGCAGACTTCTTGGGTTTATCCTTGGGTTGCATGTGTCGCTTCAGCTGTCTTTTACTAGTTTGCCTCTACAAGCTAGCAAAGCTTTAAATACGCGTCCAATCTGCTATAGCATCGGTCAAGTAATCGTCACTTTTCGAAGAGTCACGCGCTTGAGGGTGGTGCGGCGTGTCCAGCGCGATCGCTCGGATCTGAACCGTCGTGACACGTGTAGGCTCCTGATCGAGTGGCTCTGTCTTTTTGGGGATTGAGATTTTGAACGGTTAACGTTTGGGGTCCCTTCCCCTATATAAATAAGATGGAACTTTCAAGGGAGATCTGCGTTGCTTCTTGAAAATTTCTTACTTCCAAGATTTCGCATTGTTCTATGGGCGGTGATATCGTCTCCTTCTTCATTCAATGGAGGAAGGAGAGAAAGGGTAGAGAGGTGGTTGATACCCTCCTAATGTTCAGGGATTCGTTTGTCGAGGAACTTCTATTTTCGCGATGGGCCGTCAAGAAACTTCGGTTTTCGTGATGAGGCCGACTGTTAGGAAGGACAGTAGAGATCTTGCTTTTGACCAAGCGGGGGTTAGGGCTCAATGCCTCTCTCCTTCCTCACAACGTGCATGGAGCAAGGAGCAGAGACATGCTTGATGGTGGTTCTGATTCCTGGGATTGGCTTTCTGCACTACTCTGGGATTCGCCGCTTTGCCAGGCTTCGCTTCGAGCTCATCTTTGGAGTTATGGGCTTGGCGTCGGTATTCCCCTTGTCTTGCAAGCTTCAGTCTGCAGTTCGAGGCGTGATCTTCCTTATTGGCGTCTTCTTGAAAGCTCTGGGTATCATAGCCCTCCCAGAATAATGGATTGTTTGTTAGGAGTCATCTCCTAGACGTTGTTAAGGACGCGACAGAGAGTGTATCTACTTTTCTCTCTGGAAGAACACACCCATGTAAAAGCTCTTGTATTACTCTTGTTAGATGTAACCATGCTTGTATTGTTAGATGTGAATGAATGTAATCGAGAAAACTTTATGATAAAGCGGTGAATTGAAATGAAAGTATTGTTTGAATCTTGTCTTGTTTGTTTTTGTTGGATGTCTGCTTGGAGAGCTGCTTTGGCTCCAAGACATTTGGAATGTATTGTTGTATAGTTCCAGAGTTGAATCAACCCAAGTGGTACCAGCAAAATTTACTTGAGGGGGAAATCCCCGAGGGTAGCCGTCAGGGTAAAACCTAATATAAGTTGTTGCCTCGCTCGGGTAGTTGTGGGCTGAGCTCCGCGCAGTCATTGTGGGCGAGTCTTCATCTTTCAGGGGACTTCCCGAGGGTAGCCGTCAGGGTAGGATCCAATATAGATTGTTGACTCGCTCGGATGGCTGTCAAAATGAAGACCCAATATACGGACTCCGAGCGGTCATTGTGGGTGAGTCTCCATTATGAGACTCCTCAAGGGTAGCTGTCAGGATAGGACCTAATATAGGTTGTTGACTCACTCGGGTGATCGTCAGGGTAAACACCCAATATAGGCTGACTCTGATAAGTTATTTTGGGTGAGTCTCCATCTTTCAAGATACTCCTCGAGGGTAGCCGTCAAAGTATGACCCAATATAAGATATGACTACTCGGGTGGCCGTCAGGGTAAAGACCCGATACAGACTGACTCCGAGCAGTCACTGTGGGCAAGTCTCCGTCTTTTAGGAGACTCCCCATGGTAGCCGTCAAGGTAGGACTCAATATATATTTGTTGACTCACTCGGGTGGCGTTCAGGGTAAAGACCCGATACAGGCCAACTTCGAGCAATCATTGTGGGCGAGCCTCCATCTTTCAGGAGATTTCCTGAGGGTAGTTGTCATAGTAAGACATAATACAGGCTATTGACTCACTCAGGTGGCCGTCAGGGTGAAGTCTCAATATAGGCTGACTTCGAGCAGTCATTGTGGGCGAGTCTCCATCTTTCAGGGGACTCCCCAAGGGTAGCAGTCAGGGTAAAACCCGTATAGATTGTTGACTCATTGGGGTGGCCGTCAACGTGAAAACCGCAGTTGGAAATTTGGCCATGTAGCTCTAAAAGTAGTCGATTTATGACTTGAGGTTGTCCCCCTGCCTTATTTTGACAGTGAGAACGTGGTGGTTCTTCTTGGCCTCCCAGTGGGAGGCATATGAGGAACACCTCGATTACCTCCTCGAAGTCATGGAGAAAATGCAGTGACAGAGAGTAAAAACCAGTCTAAGGTTGTGCCTTTCAGGCTAGACGAAAAGGTTAAACACATAAAGGTGTAACACCCCATCCTCAGTAAACGTACACAGCTATGTGCCCTGATTTTTTTAGCGTATTTTTTTTATTTATTTATTTTTACTCATATAGAAGTACGGCATGATTGGCCTTTTTGGTATTCAGATTTGACCGATTTCAGTTTCAAATATTTTTTTTAATATTCTAGATTTTTCATGATTTCTGAAATTTTTAGAATTAAATTGTAAATCTTCAAAACCGGTGTCGACCAGTGTCGCTGACCGACTTTCGGATTTTTAATTCACAAATGGAGTTGAAAATCTAAAAACGACTTTCACATTATTTCTTAAAAAATGTTTTCTATCTAAATGAATTTTTGAGAATTTTTAAAATTTATCAAAATTCCCTGGATTTGGTGTCGACCAGTATTACTGTTGATTCAGGATTTTAGTTTACAATTGGAATCAAATTTCTAGATTCCGCTTTCATATTTCTTCTTAAAATTATATATTCTTCTTTCAGGCATTTTCTCAGATTTTTCAGATTTTATCAAAATCCGGCCGACCCGGTGCACACTGGTGTCAACGGTTGACTTCAAGATTTTTATCTTGAAGATGAGATTGAATTTCAGAAAAACCGATTTCACCAAAAATCTTTAAATAATATTTATTATTTTTGAGAAATTTTAGGAGACTTTTCAAGGTACTTCATTTTTCGGGCTTTTCCTGAGTTACGGTGTTTTCCCAGATACCGGAATTCTATCCGGATATTTTACTTTTTCTCTCTCCTTTCCTGAGCGAGAGACCCACCAACTCTCGGTTCAACAATTAATGTGGAGACTCTCTCCATTCCGCATTTAATGCTTTGTTCTTCAAAGAAATCAACTCAGATCATGAAACCCATGCTTTTTTGTCCTATTCTACCAACGCAACTTTCATTTTCTTGGACGCAGGTTTTTTTACTGCGTCTAGACTGCTAGACGCAAGTCTTTTGCATAGGAGACGCAGCTTTTTTGGAGGGGACGCAACTTTTGAATGAAAACATGATTCATTAATGGAATGGGAATATATAATAGTTTTTCCCTCCTTTATATAACCACCCCTTTTTCCTTCTCTTCCTTTCATCCTTTTTCCTTTCCTTCTCTTTCCTGAGAACGAAACCAGCAGCCCAAGTTCCTTGGCCGGCCATCACAAACCCATTTTCTCCATTTTTTTTCACCACCATTAACTCACCAACTCTTCCACCTTTTTCTCCTCCATTTCATTCTCCATTCCAATAACAACTACAACCATAATATCATTACATCATCATCTTCTTCCTCTCTCACCACCACCTTCCCCACCATTCCCACCACCACCTTCTCCACCATTCCCACCACCATCTACACCACTTAGCTACCAACGACGGCGCCATCTTCCTCCCCTCGGAGAGCTCTTTCTAATGACCTATAGCTTCGCTTTCCGAAACTCCTTTTGCAAAATCCCATTTTTACAAATTGAACTACACTTGCACCACTATCAACCCTCTCTTTTGGGGCCTTGTCCACCCCACTCCGGGCCAACTCGGCCGCCGCCGGCGACCAGGGCCAAGCCACGGTCGGCCTACCTCCCTTTCTCTTTCTTTTTCTTTCCTTTGCTTTCTTTCTTTCCTTCTTTATTTTCTTTCCTTCCTTTTTCTTTTCTTTTCTTTGCTATTTTCTCCAAACCTGCGTCCCTCTCACCCTTTCCCTGCGTCTCCCTTTTATTTTCCTGTCTCTCTCTTTCTCTCTTTGTGTGACTCCTAGACGCGGATTTTACCCCCTGCGTCCGAGTAATTATTCAACGCGATCCTCTCGTTCTTTCGTCAACGCGACGCGGAGTTTACGCTCGCGTCTACGTTCTCCTCGTGTCCTTGCTGAAACGCTGGTCTCGAACCCTGCGTTTGTGACATCTACGCAAAGCGACTCCCGCGTCTGCGACCCCTGCGTCTTCATCTCACTTTTCTGATTCATCCATCTCCTCCTCTCTTTTATATATATAATATTGGTTACTTGGACTCCAAAGCTTGGAATTTCTCGGTGTATTTCTTAAAGTTTTAGGCGAGTGTCTCGCCTTCCTTCAGATTTTCCTGCTTTGTCATGTTGACTAATATTATACTATTTTCCTGGCACACTTGCATGTATCATGCTACTACTTGATACTTACCCCGTTATAACATATTGATACCTGACTTTAGATTGTCACATTTACGGGAATCTTGTACTTGCTATCCTGTATTATATACAGTGACTTGAAATGACAATAATCATGTACTCTTGAAACTCCTGATCTAGTTATGCACTTACTTTCCCGTAAATTGATAATTACATAATAAATCATAAAAAGAACCACTTGAATCGGGTCGGGGGAACTTGCGGCTATCAATATATGTTCGTGTGTTTACAGTGGCACTAGACATGTTGTGCAACTATAACTTCCGGTCTGACCTGAGGGCCTCCGGG